>CM053787.1:356638635-356923635 GCA_028749045.1 Cupressus sempervirens | reverse complement strand
GCCTTTAATGAGATTGGGGATGGAAAGTTAACAATTACCATAGATTTTGGAAAAATTATGAAATCGTCAATGCCCATATTTCCTCCCCCTTTCAATCCAATGCATTGTATAGTAGAATGAAATTGTTTTGCATAAAACATGTTTTGAATCACTTAAAAATATTTACCCATGTTTTACATGAGTGTCAAATTCTATGTAAGTAATAACATTTGTCTGATGGTGAAAATTTTAATTTTGAAACTAGGACATGCTAAAAGATTCTAAATATTTATCTTTCATAATCATATCTTATAACCTAGTTTATTAGATGGGAAGATAACTAATTGTACATAGAAAACAATAGGAGTTGTGCATATTTCTCAAGAGTAACCACATATAGAGGAATAGAAATATATTATTTTATTATTAAATCTCTCTTATTAACTCCTCTAATAATTTATATAGAAACTTTTCCAATAAATTCCACCTAACCCTTACTTCATTAAGTCATTCATAAAAACTAAAATACATGAATATCAATATATTCAAAATAAAAACCATGTTTTAATTCTATAAAAAAAGGAAATATATCTTTATTAATTAAAACTTACTCACAAAAATTAAAGTTAATGAATAGTAATATATTGAAAACTACAATCATAGTTAGTGTGCCTTTTGTCTATTGGTGAAGTTTAAAGACCCCACAAAGGAATAAGTCTTGTCAAGTGCTAAGGGATTAGGTTGGGATCGTGCCCAATATAATGGTGTGGGTGCTCCTCAATTCTTGTTTGTAAAAAAAAGAGGTTTAAGTCACAAGTCTTGTGCCTTTGCTGGTTGCCTCTAGATCTGAACCCTCATTTTAAAAAAAAAACTATAACCAATTTTTAGTTTTATCAAAAAAAAAATATCATTCCTCATTTATTAAAACTTATACTATAATTTTCTATTATATCTCATGTAATTATATAATATAATATTCACCAAATATATAACTCACAAAATTAATAAAAATTACTTATATAAGATTCCCTTTTCCTCCCATGTCTAGGAATATTAGTTTTCTTTCCGTTTCATCTCCATTTGACCTCTCCTACCCTCAAAACTTCAAAGATGCCTATTGTGGCTCTAAATTGCTTCATTGACAATCTGTTGACTTAATAAATTAAGCTAAAAATCTTTCTATGAAGATTGAAAAAAAAAAGAAATTAAATATTTCTATATCTCACAAATTTATACAAACGAAATCTCATATACACAAACATGTGTTGGATGTCGAACATTTCGAATAATGTTGGCCCTTTATTTTTCTTATTCTTGAAAAAAATATAAGATTCTCAAATCGTTTGTTCAACATAAGCTTTATCCAGGATCAATTAATATTATTTAATTGACAACATAACAATGAATAGTCCAGTTGACCCAGACTAAGAAACAAGATGAAAATATGTAGAAAGTGGTAACCATTTATTATTTGATGTTCTACTCAATCAAAAAAATACAACAAATTTATAAAAGAGACGGCAATAACAGTTACAAACTCTTATACAAAACTGCCAGAACTAAAAACAAACTATACAAAAGAAAACCTAATCTAATATTTAGAGTTAAGAAACTTGAAGATTAATATTAACATCCCCCCCCCCCCCCCCCAATCTGAAGGGATTAAACCAAGCATTCCTCTAAACTTTTCAAACTTTTCTCTACCCAATGCCTTAGTAAAAATATATGTTGGCTGATTTGCAGTGGGACAATATTTTAGCTTTATACTACCATCTTTTACATGATGTCGAGTCAAATGATACTTTGTGTTGATATGCTTGGTGCGATCATGAAAGAGTGGATTTTTAGCCATTTTGATAGCAGATTGATTGTCAATGAGGAGTGGTGTTGAGGAAATCTGTGGTCTTTGCAAGTCTTCAAGAATCCTTCTAAGACATAAAATTTCCTGAGTTGCTTTAGATGCTACAATATATTCAGCATCAAAAGAAGAGACAGCTAGGACTGATTGTTTTTTAGATTTTCAGGAAATTGGACCATACCCAAGGTGCATTAAAAAACCAATAGTAGATTTACCATCTATTGAGTCACTTGCATAATCTTTTGTTCTAGAGTATTTCAGCCCATAATGTTGTGTGCCTTTCAAATACCAAAGAATTCTTTTAGCAGCTAACCAATGAGCTTGGTGGGGTTGTTGCATAAACCTTGAAAGAACTCCAATGGCAAAAGCAATATCTGGACAAGTGGTTGTGGCATAGATCAAACTACCGACAAGTTTCCTATACAAAGTTGCATCAATCAATGTTGAGGAGTCATTTAATATGAGTTTGATAGTTTACTCCATGGGAGTACTAAGTGGTTTGCAATCAGGCATGCCAAACTTTTGCAAAAGATCACCAATATATTTTTGCTAGGTAATAAAAATAGAATAAGGTTTTTGAATCATCTTAATACCTAAATAGTAATGAAGATGACCTAAATCAGTCATATCAAAACCCTACTTCAATTGTTGTTTCACATCTTGAATAGTATTTTCATCACTACCAGTGATAAATAAGTCATCCACATAAACAACAAGATATATAACAATGTTATCAGCCCTTTTAACAAAAAGTGTTGCATCATCAAACTCAAAATGTTGGAAATCCAACTTCAATAGATGCTCAGTAAGTTTTTCATACCAAGCCCGAGGAGCTTGTTTCAAACCATATAAAGATTTGTTGAGCTTGCATGCCTGATGTTCTTTCCCATTGCTGACATACCCTTTAGGTTGAGTCATATAGACAGTTTCTTTGAGATCACCATTTAAGAATGTAGTTTTGACGTCCATTTGGTGAATTTTCCACCCATTTTGAGCTGCAAGACTTGACAAAGCATGGATGGTGGTCCATTTTGCTATAGGTGCAAATGTTCCAACAAAATCTATTCCCTCTTTTTGAGAATATCCTTTCGCAACAAGTCGAGATTTATGTTTTTCAATGGTGCCATCTACTTTACATTTATTTCTAAAAATCCACTTGCAACCAATAGGTTTACAACCAAGTGCTGGATCAATCAACTCCTATGTGCCATTCTTTATTAAGGCATCATATTCATCTTGCATAGCCTACCTCCAAAATTCATTGTCTTTAGCTTTACTATAGGAAGTTGGTTTAGATTCACTTGCAAGATTGAGTTCATCAATAGACTCTATATTATCTACAACATTGGATTGAGCTGCTAGCCTTACTTTGTAAGAACTTCTTGTACCTTTTTTTCCTATTTCATCAGGTCTTAAGTCTTTTAGAGTTTTTTGGAGTTGTTTTTACCACTTATGAGAAGATTTTGGTTGCACAAAAGAAGTTGTAGTAGTTTCCAAAGGTTCAAAGATTTCAGGCTCATTGGTTGATGGAGTTTCTTCTTGTTCATTCATAGATGGATCAGCTTGATTTTGAGGGACAGATGCAACATGTGAATCCATTAAAGGTGAGGCTAAATAAGTTGGCCCCCCCCAGAATGTATAATCTCACAAAAACTTTCTTTCCAAGGAGAAGATTTTGATAGTTCTTCTAGATGTTGACATTCAATATCTTCAACATTTTTAGAAGTTTCACAAAATGCTACATCACATGTAATGATGAGTTTTTTATTAGCTTCATCATACAACCCATAGGTTTTAGAGAATTCAAAATATCCAAGAAAGATGCATTTAAAACTAAGATGTTGCAACTTATTTATTTTATCTTTAGGAATTAAAGGATAGCAAGTGGACCCAAAAAATTTAAGATTTTGAATAGAAGGAGAATATCTGAACCAAACCTCATATGGAATTGCCTGGTGAAGTGCTGATGATGGAGAACTATTACAAAGATAAACTGCATTTCTTGCTGCTTCAGCCCAAAAATACAACTTGATTCCTTTAAAGTATAACATTGCTCTAACTATATTCATGATGGTTCTGTTCATTCGTTCAACAACTCCATTTTGTTGAGAAGTACCTAGTACAGTGAGATGATGTTGAATCCCATGTTGACATAGATAATCTTTGAAAATGAGAGAAGTAAATTCTCCACCATTGTCTATTCGGAGAGTACCAATTTTACATTGAGCCTGATTTTCAATCACAACATGAAATCTTTCAAAAGTTTCAAAAGCTTCTGATTTTTGCTGCAAGAAGTAAATCCAATTCATATGACTATAATCATCAATGAACAACATAAAATACTTAGATCCTCCCATAGAAGTTATTGGTAAAGGCCCACATAAATCTGAATTGATAAGCTATAATTTTCTTTGTGCCCTCCAATTGGATCGAGGGAAAGAATTTCTATGTTGCTTGGCAAGAATGCATGCTTCACACTTTTCAACACATTTTGACAAAATAGGCAAGCCATCAACACCATTCTTTTTCATGATATTAATTTTATCGTAAAATATATGACCTAATCTTGCATGCCACAGCATAGTAGTAGATAGATTAGCTTCCTCTGTATGATAAGAAATTTTTTTAGAAAGAGCAAGAGTGCCATTTAATTTTAATAATCTTCCATCCTCACTTCTAGTCAACAAAATTTGATTATTATATTTCTTTCTTACAACAACCTGAGCATCTTTTAATATCATATAGTAACCTTGTTGGCAAATCAATACAAGAGATAGTAAATTGCATTGTAACTGAGGAATATATAAAACATCATGAAGCACAAAATCTGGAAGATTGGGCAACTTAAATCGAATAGTTCCTTTTCCAACAGGTTTGAGACTTGATTTATCAGCTAATTAAATTGGACCACAATCACTTTTATTGAATTCCTCAAAGTAATCATGTCTAAATTTCATGTGTTGTGTGGCTCCCGTATCTAAAATCCAAGTATCATACCATGAGGAAGTAGATGCACATTCTAAAATAGTAAGGACATATTGATCACCATTACTATCACAAGCAAATTGAGTTGTACTTGAAATTTTATCATCTGAAGATTTATCATTATTATAAACTTTGGTTTTATCTTTTTGCTTAAAAGAGTTTCCTTTAAAACTTTCTATCTTTTTCCAAGAGAGTTTGCATTCATGTGCTTCATGACTACCTTTTTTACCAGATCTTTTATGATATAAAAATTGTCTATCATTCTTATTATCAATTTTCTTCCATTGACTTCTACCTTTTCCTCTATCATTATGATCACCTCTTGAAGCTATTTTATTTATAGGATTTTCTTGATAAGCAAGAAAAACATTTTCATTTGGATTATCTATTTTCCTTCCAAATGCTTTCTCACGGTCTGCTAAGTTTTCAACCAATAGATCAAAAGTAATGGTTTTTAATTGATTGCTTGCCTGAAGAGACTCTAGATATGTGGAATGTGTTGGAAGAAGTGCTTTGATAAAAGCTATGAGAAAAATATCAACTTTCCCACCTGCAGCATCAACATCTTATTTTATATCTCTAATTTCTGAAGCTAGACTCATAACATCACCATTTTTCAATTCAAGATTGAATAATTTTAACTGCACTTGAATAAACTCTAACTCTGAATGAGAATAAAATAATTTTTTCAATTTATCAAGGGCATCCCAGGCAAGTGTGCACCCTTATATATGTCGATACACTTCTCCATTAATAGAAGCCCTTATCAAAGCTAAAGCTTTTGAATTTTTATATATCCATATTTCTTTTTCTTTAGCATCAGTTGGCTCTACAAGTTGAGTATTTCCATCACATATTTTAAACCATAAATCATTAAATATGAGTGTATTTTCCACCTTTCTATGCCATTCCATCTAGTTATCTTTTCCAGATAATGTTTCCCCAATTAATAAAACAATAGATTGCATTCTGAATATAGAAAGAAACACAATTTGCACAGATTGTAAATGATTGTTGAAATTTTCTTGCCAAAATTTAGCAATGTAATCAAGTTGCAAAAATATTTTATCAAAATTAAATCAATTGCACCTGAATCTGCTTTCTTTTATTTTGCTTCTTCAAAATTACTCCAGTCTTCAGAAGCTTTGTGCATAGATTAATTCCAATGCTCTAATACCACTGTTGGCCCAGACAGAGAAACAAAATGAAAATATGTAGAAAGTGGAAACCATTTATTATTTGATGTTCTGCTCAATCAGAACAATACAAAAAATTTATAAAAGAGATGGTAATAACAGTTACAAATTGTTATACAAAACTGCCGAACTAAAACCAAACTATACAAAAGAAAACCTAATATAATATTTAGAGTTAAGAAACCTGAAGATTAATATTAACATTGTCCTTCAAATTCTACCACTACTCACAATGCTTATCCTCATCCAGAATAAATACACTTTTAAAACCCGTCACCGACTTTTTTCCAATACGAAGACAAGAATGAAATAATGGACATTCTAGATAACATGTTATTGCTTGAGAATCATTTGGAAAAGTTTCTTCACAATCTCTATAAATTTTGTCAAGCAATCCTCAGCATACACAATTCAAAATTGTTCTTCCATTTACAAGTATATTATATACATGATTAGATTTCTACACATTGTAAGAGAGTTGTTTTCTACTCCTCTCAAATGCTTCCTAAATCTCAGAAGAGCATTGAATACAAACTTTGTTTTTTTATGATTATGGAAAGCCCTTTTTGAGCCAACTTCATCAATGGTATTGACTTCTCATAGATGGTAATGTTTTAATAAAATATACAAACCAAAACCCAGAAATACATTTCATCATTCTTATAAAATGTTAAAAAATACTATGCACTTTGTTGGAGTTTCTTTGGTTCATTTTGTTGCCAATGAAATCTTGGGCTCGTAGGATATCTGCTATTTGATATAGGAAAATTAAACGGATGCTAAGTTTTATATGATAAATAAACTATAACTTATGTAACCAGCAACAGTTAAAGGTGCATATAGTTTATTGTATTTTAAGCTTTTATTTTTCTTTTTTTGATGGAGGTATTCTACAAAGAAGTTTTAGGTACCCAATACTTGAGCCAGCTCTCTACAAGACTTGACCTCTAGTGGGCTCTTTGTGAGCCATTCAACTTTAACTTCACCAATAGACCAAGGGCCCATTGACATATCAAAAGGTTTAGTTTTACTAGTTATTAATTAGTTTCTATTGGATATGTTTATATATATAATCAAGATGTAGTATTTCAACTCTTATTGTTGTTATACATTTCTATCATTTGTTTTTCTGGGTCATTTTTTATATTAAATTTTAATATTTTTATTTCAGATTAAAATAAATTTAATTACTTGTAGTTGTTAACATGTATTGTTTTTTAATATGATGGCAGGGAAGGGTTGTCAAGTAAGAACTATTCTTGTCCCTACTGCTATCTAACATCAATTTTCAATACCACAGAAATCTCTTTTGTCTCAAAGCAAAAAATGCATAGTTCTAGTTGTAACTATCATAACAAAAAATAGAAACATTGCAATGTTTAACCATAACATCATTAGTCTCAACAACATTCTAGCTATAACAAAATAAAAATAAAAAGAATATCATTTATGCATGGAAATAACCTCCTAGTGCTTGGAAAGGTGATTTAGATCTATCTTTTGATCATCAAAATCAACATCATTTAGTTCTTGTTCCTCATTCTTGTCTTGTTTCCTCCTCTTAGTGTTCTCCCTAGTTTTGATCCTTCCCATAGCCTTTGCAAAAATTCCTTAATTATAAAAATGTTAATTTATATGCAAAGAAAAGAGATAGTAGCATTAAAACCTTTTTAGTAAAAAATATGATGGATGGAATTTTCAAGAGTTTCCAATATATTATGTAGGTCCTTAATTTAATGCATCATAGTGTTATCCTTTAGCACTCTAGGTTATGGCTTGGTGACTTATTTTTATGGCAATCTTCTTCTAGAACACTTATGAGCAACAAATTAGGTATTGGGCTAATAGTTATATAATAAGATTTTTTTAGTTTCTAAAAAGTTACATTCCCATAGATAATTTTTAAGAGGACTAGATGGCTTCATAAGTCTCATGAACATAATGGAAAAGTTATCAAATGAAAAGGTCTATTTAGATTTTTCATTTTTTTGCTTAAGAAAATACCATAAGGAAAGTAATTTTCATCTATATAAATACCAAGTAATTGAAATTAGTTAAAGAAACTTTATGAAGAGGGTTTCTTGCATATAAGGCTTACTCCTTATTGGGATAACTACCATAAAAAAAAAGTGATTTCTTATAGAAACTTCTTAAAAACAAAATTGAATTGATAATATTTCATTTTCATAGGCATGAATCAATTTATATTTAATCACACAAAACCAAATGTCTATAGAAGATTCAAATAAGGATTTTTTTTTCTAGTCTTAAACAATCATCTTCCTATCACTATCTTTCCTCTTCCTCCACTATTATCCTTTTTAATTATTATTCTATTTTCATAATTTACAAAAAAGTATTTATTCCATTACAAAAATCATGTGTCTCATCATATCCAAATTTATATTCAATCTAAATTAACAATTGTTATACAAATAAGTCATTGTAGAGAAAAATGTCAATTTGAATGGAATGAGGTATCTTGAGATACTCACCAAGGCTCAATCAACTTTAAATTTACCCAAAGGATAGGTTTTATGTAAGAGAACTCTATATCATGCTACAATGAGACCCATTTATGGTGCAAACATAATATAAAAATATTACATATCACAATCAATAAAGGATAACATATGTGATGTAGTCCCAAGCTAATGGGTAGGCCACAACAAAGAGATGGTCTTGATTTTCACATAATCTAGCATGAAACAAAGTATTGTAACATCAAAAAGGATATATCTAAAACCAAATAGAAGTGTAATTTTTTTAAATTTTATTTTTACTATATTACATTATTCTCTAGATTGAAGGAATAGCAAAAGTAAGATATTTACACATAAGAGAATGATAATCATCCAATATTCTTGTTTATCTACTAACTAAACTCCATACATGTATGAATGAGGATGTATCACCAATGGAAGTGAAAGGATAACGTCCATCCAATTCACTATCATTACATAATGCAATAGATAGACCAATAGTATAGAACATCTGAATAGTAGCCATTTGATACATATTTTTTGACATCAATGACAACAATACAAAAAACAACATCTCAAAAATACCCATCTCTCTTTTATTTTATCCCTTTCCATCTTAATTTTTTTCTTCTTTATTAAATTTAATATTTTATTATTTTTAATTATTTCATTGTAGCATCCATATCTTTAAGATAAAACTTAGCTACTACTTCAAGATTAATTTACAATCATTAGAATCAATATTTAATACTTATAGTTTCATTGCCTCTAGATGCTCTTTGTGAAAGACCATTTTTGAACCTTTGCTCAAGGTCAAATTTTTTCAAGTATATAATCCATTTTTAGTTACTATAATGTTATAGCTAGAAACCTTTCTCTAATACCAATTATTGCATACACTAGAATTCTACTACGTGGTTGAATCAAAATATACAACTAATTTTATAGAAAAATACATTGAGGTGAAAACTATGATCTATGTTATCTCACAATATATCAACATGTATTTCAATAAGAATCATTAATTCATATTGAAAAGAAAGTTGAGATGCATCTTAACTATTAGATTACAAGAATAATAAAGGTATGAGCCAAAAAAGGTGGTGTTGTATTTTAATAAATTCTATTAAATGTATTCATGGAATGATATAGATTATATAATGGAAGTTTGTGTTAGAAATATTTCTAATAAAAAATAAATATATAGTATCATTTCATTAATGTACATTCCAAATTGATACATGTCTTTGTAATATAATTTTTTTTAATACTAATTTTAGCATTTTGATTTAAAAAAATTATAAAAGAATTTCTATTGTTAAGTGTTCTCAATGGAATGACAAGCAAATATATGTATACTTAAGACCTATATTGTCAAACTTGACTAATGTAATCAATAGAAATAGATAAAAGGGTGAAGAGTATATATGTTATTTAAAGCCCCTAAGAGTGCTAAAATTTATTAAATTCTATAATTAGTATAATATCAGCTAATGTATTTTTAAAATGAAAAATGATTCTCCAAATATAATAAAATAATATATAATATGTACTATTTATTAAACAACCATAAATACCACATATTGATAACTTATCAATAAGCATCATGTATGAAATGCTAAACTCTGTAAGGTACCTTTCAATTAAGGGGAATAAGTTTAAAATTAGTCACAACTAACTCATTCATAAATAAGAAAAAAAAATTATATTATATACTAAGATAAACTATATGTCTATGTACATCCTCTCCCTAAGGATATTTTCCTTATTTTCAATAAGCATTTCATCGGGCAATACATCCTATTAATTTTCTTCATTGTTCAAATGAGAATCATCCTAGAACCCACTTAACCAATATCATTAGACACATAATCATGTGTTATTCATATTTAAAGAAAATATTAAGTACTATTTCTTCTTCATCCTTATTTTTTTCTTCATTAACAAATAAACCTCCTTCCAAAAGAAATATTATAATTTTAAAATAATATTAATAGAAACTAATTAAATTCACTTAACAAAATTTTATTAGGAGATCATCATAATAAATTTTATTACATTAGAAAATCATATAGGTAACCAAAACCTTATAGAATTATTTTCTAGTGGCAGTAAGAGAACTACATATTTATAAGGGTTCATGTAGTATAAAATGCATGTTCTCTTAACTTTTATTATTTTTATCAAGTAATCTCGACCATTATGATGCAAACGAATGCCTATAAATTTAAGAAAGATATATCATAAAACGTTGATGATATGGTTCAATAAAAATATTATTGAAAGATAAACCAAAGTGTTAGTGTGCCAGTAACATATAGTTGTCAATAGACTCTAAGTTGTTAAATCTTTAGACGTGTAACCTTTTTGCATATGTGTGGATGACCTATAAATATCAAATGAGCAAAGAAAAAAAACATAAATAAAGAAGACAAAATACAAGATCAAAAAATTTTCTCATGGTTTGACAAAGTTGTCTACATCCAAACACAAGAATAGAACCAAGTATATCACTAAAATATATGATACATATTACATAAATTAGAAAAAGTCATTTCTAGAGAATTCTTTGAATTAAAAGAGAAAAGAGGAAATGAAATATCATGTGGTAATTGGGATTCATACCTCAATATTCTCTCCCATGAAGTCCAACTAGTACAAATAAGCACTGCAGACATCATTTGCTTCCTATTTTGAATCTTAAAGAATAATGAGTCCTTGAGACAATCTCAAGATCATTACACTTTTCTTCAACACACTACGAACAAGTCATCTCCACATAAGATCATAGTTAGAAAAATCTTCTCTTCTAATTGTTACACATGTGATGATTATGCATGGTTGTAGCACTTTAGTCTCAATACATCCCATAAGCATAGCTTTGATGCTACCATTGGATTCCTTGTAGGTAATTGAAAATTATGACCCAAATATTGTTGACTGATCTTGTAAATTGCACTCCCCTCCTTCATCACAAATTGGAAAATCAAGAGGATGATTTAGTAACAAGAAGTTCATCAATCATTTTATTTCCTTATTTTTCAATGGAGTAATTGACTTTATCTTCATACCTAGAGAGTGCAAACATTGCATAAGATGAAATTTTTTTAGACATTTTCTCTATGTTGATAAGATACAATCTATAACTTCCTATTATGGAGAGATGAGGATGGTCACAAAAGCATTGGATATCAACCCCAACTAGCTCATAATCCTTAAAAATGGTAAAAATCCTTTGGAATTTTGACTTTGTGCCCATGCACACTTAAGTCAATTGCCTCACCTGGCTTAATTTTTTTACCCTTTCTCCTCCCAAAGGCTTACCTATTGTAGCTTCAATCTACATATTCACCTATTCACATCCATATTTTTTCTATTATTGTAGATCATAATGGGCATCCAAATCAATATTTTGTGTACGTGGATATTTTTAAGAAACTTTCCCTACAATGACATGGCTTGGAAGAGTGTCCACGTACAAAAACTATACATGATATTGGAAAGCATAAACTTGGAAGGAACAATCTACCTAGGGGTGGAGCTCATGAATGGATTCCACCTCACTTGGATGATGAGCTATAGAATGATGTGGAGAAAGGAATAGGTGATGCCCACTTTCTATTGTCTTCCCTTTACAAGTGTTGTACAAATCAATTTAATGTGAATTAATGTTGTTAAATTGCTGATTTTGATCAATCCCATGATCATTAGCTACCACATATGATTAGAACTTGGTTTTAGTGTAGTTTCTGCCAAACAATTTGCATTTCCCCTTCTCAAATGAGCCAAAAGTATAAATTTTTCCTTGTCCTTCTAGCAAAGGTGTCCACCTAGAGTTCCATTTCTGATCAATGTAATACCCTTTCCTTTTGCCAAAAGAATCTTTTTCATATTCCTAGTGGTACCTATATCAATATGCTTTACCTTTATATGGTTGGCACGATGGTTTTTGTTTCTCTTCTTTAATAATTTTCCCTCCAATGATGAATTTTTCCACAAGAATTTCAACCCTTTCCATGTCATACACTACTTGATGGGTAGAGTTAAATGGAGCAAGAGTTACTAATCTCTCTTTTAGGTTATTATTAATTGGCAGAGGATTTGGATGTGTTCTTGGAATATGAAAAATTAAGTATATTGTAGTCACTAATTATTAATATCCAAGATAAAAGATTATCTAATTGCCAAAAATTAATCTTAGCTAATATTAAAAAAATACAAGTACAACTTCACCAATAAAAATGCAAAATGGATTTGGCAACACAATGATAATTTTTTTGGTACAAATTTTCCCTAGAAAAAACCCTAAGTGAAAATAAGTTCTACAAATGAGGATTTATACTAATCTTAAGCAAATTAAGAATTGAAAAATTCCTTTCCTCTTAATGGAAAAGCTTTGACAATCTCCCAATTCAAACCTAATGATATTTTCCCACTTCTAATTTGGATGTTTTCACGACACCCTTCCTCAAACTATTAGACTATTTTCTACCATTGCAAATATTTCTGATGACAATGGACATTCTTTCGCAAAGTTCATGCTCTGAAAATGCCCCTTAAACCCATTTTAATAGTATTTTCATTGGAAAACCAACAGCTGAGAGTTGTTCTCAATAAAAAATTGAGATTTAAAATGACTTAACAATGAATAAAAAATTGGTTACAAGGTATCCCTAAAGAAGAAAAATAATTAATCATTTATTTTTTCACACTATCTAAAGTTTCTAGGAAAAAAAAATATTTTTTAATTATTGCAAATGGATGAACAAATTTCAAGCTACTTTAAATAACAACCCCTTTTAGTGAGGAATCTAATCTCTATTACACTCAAATTATCTCTAAAGAAGATATATTTTTCCTTCTCTAATGACTTAGTAGAAATGTCTGCTACCCACTTCTTTGTAGGTATGTACTACAATTGAATAATTCCCTATTGTACACAATCCATGATGAAGTGATATATGATTTCTATATGTTTATACCTATCATGAAACACTAGATTCTTAGACAACTTGATGCAACTCTTATTGTCACATTGGATCATCGTATTCTTAACCCTCTAACCAAAAAAATACTACTAGAAACTTCAAAATTTACATGTAACCATGATAGATATTATATATTCATCTTTTATTGAACTCAAATCCATATACTTCTACTTCCTACTTAACCAAGAAACAACTCTTGATCCAAAACTAGAACAACAAACTGAAGTTGTCTTCTGGTATGTTCTACTTCTCACCCAATATTTTTTAGTATAGCCTACCAATTTCATTGTTTCACATCAAAAATGTGTAATCTCATACTCAAATATATCAGAAAAATAACATAGAACATTCTTAGTTTTTTTTCAATGCACTCCCATTATCTCAACTGTGAACCAACAAAGAAAGTTTGCTACAAATGTAATATCTTGCCCAATGCTGACAAAATACATGAGAGAACCAATCAATTTCCAATATAATGTGAGATCTGCATCCTTCTCCCTAGATGTGTCCACTTTCCTCTAATTTGTGATCATAGGTATATATATAGCTTTGCAATCTTGCATCTTGGACCTCTTCAAGATTTCAATGCAATATTTCCCTAGACCAAGAAAAATCCCTCCATCTATTTGGCACACCTCTGCATAGAAAGTAGTGCATAAGTCCCAAATAATTTATCTTAGAATATTTTTCAAGGTCCCTCTTGCAATCCTCTTTGAGAAATAGTAAACCTATAAGAAACAAGTCATTTACATATAGAACAAGAATGAAATCTCACCCCAACCACCAATTAGTAGAGGTTAACATCTACATCACTCTTCACAAAGTGTATTTCCTACAATTATGTATCAATCTACTCATACCATACTCTGGGAGCCTTCTTGATTTTGTACAAATGTTTCTTCACTCTATACATGTGGGTCTCTTTTCTATGTCCTACAAATCCTTCTGTTTGTTTTATGTATACCTCCTCCTTTAATTAACCATTATGGAATGAATTATTGAAACCCATTTGATGGATCTATCATCCCATTTGTGTTGTAAATGCATGTATAGAATTTTTCCTAGCCACTAGAACAAATGTTGTCTCATAGTCTATCTCCTCCTTCTGAGAAGACACATTTTCTATAAATCTTGCTTTGTATTTATTGATGCTACCATCTGCATTGTGCCTTAACTTATAGATCAAAAATGATCCAACTACTTCACTATCTATTTTTTAAGGAACTACCTCCTATGCATCAGTTGATATTATTGAGGTATATTCCTCAACCATAGCATCTCATCTTACATGATGTTGTGTAGTCTCCTAATAGCTGATACCTTCATTGTTTACAAAAAAAACTAATGCCACATAATAATTAATCTTGGATAATTGTCTCCACAATCTCGTATTCTTCTTAGGAGCTCCTGCAAACTCTTGATTGTCTATTTGTGTCTCTTGAACCTCACGATTTATACAACCAACTATAGAGGGTGAAATATCAACCTCTATGTCTTCTTGATGTATTCCCTAGTGCACAAGTTGGTATATATTATAACAATATTCATACCCCCAACCCATTCTTGTACTAGTAATTGTACTTGAGCTTTTCTACCATTAACTTATCCTTGGAGCCTCTATCAAATTTTCTCTTTGATCATCTACTAGAAAATGTGTATACATTCTCCATGCCTTATCTTCCATGAACTTGACATCACGTCTAACTATAATTCTGATGGTCCATGGAATACATATCTTATATGCCTTTGAGGTTTCACTCTACCCAAAAAAGTACCCCCTCTCTGTAGTCTAACCTAACTTGGTACATCTATAAGACGAAATATGTCAATATGTCAAACTTCCAAATATCCTAAACTGCTAACATCTGGCTTCTTCCCTATGAAAAAATCCTCTAGTTAAATCTTCCCTAGTTCCTTGTGTGGAACCCTATTCTATGTATTTATATTGTACTACAAGCCCCTACCCATTAGTAGTGACAGATGTCCTAGTCATGTAGCATATCCCTTTCTACCTCCAATATTTAATAATTATTCCTTTTAGAAAGTTCATTCTAGTTTAGATTGTAAGGAATATTCTAGTATCTAGTGAGGTAACTACAATAGAAGGACTATCTACAATAATTCCTAGTGAGGTAACTTGTGATGCCTTCTCCCTATTTGTCTAGGTGTTATTGAATATTTCTCTGAGAATCAACTTCCTATTGGTAGTAGCATTATAGAATAGATTCAAAATGGTATCCCACATTTTATTTTCTCTATCTAGCTCCCAGATGTTTGGAATAATATGATCCTTCACACCATCAAGGATTATCATCCTCACCTTAGCTTCATCCTTCTTGTATGTTGCAAAATTGTGTTGCATCCATATGTACAACTACAACACTAGTAAATTAATCCTTGATACCATTATCTTCTAATGATAGGAAAAGTTTGTCCTTCTAGATGCTAAAATTTATTGCACCATCCAATCTATCTTGATATCTCAAATGAGATGATGCCATGCCAATGGATAAAAGAAATAACAATTTTAAAGAGGTCAAGCTAGGTTTTATAAATCCTTGATTTTCTTTCCTAGCACAAATCTTTTCTACACTTAGCACTACTCTAATAACATGGAAAAATTTAATTTTAGAGTCAGTTATTACTAATCTCCTATCTTAAAATAATATTTAACTTCCAAAATGTAATTCATAACTATTATTGAAAAATAACATAATTGCAACTTCTCCAATAAAAATACAATAATAAATTTGCAACACAGTGACATAACAATTTTGGAAAAATTATCCCTAGAGAACCCCATAATGGAAAATGAGTTTTACAAATTAGGAATTATATTAAAATTTAGCAAATTAAGATTTACAAAATCACTTGCCTATTACTTGCAAAGCTTTGACAATCTCCCAATTCATCTTGTTGATGTTTCTTCATTGCTATTCCCAATATTTTCACCACACCTTTGATCACACTACAAGATTATTTTATATCACTACAAATATATTTTCTAACATTGTGAATTCTTCTAAAACTTATGTTCTCTAGATACTGCTTGAACCTTGTTTATACTACTCTTACTGGAAAACCAACGACTGAGATTGATTCTCATTGAATGGTTGAGATTTTAAACAACTTAAAAAAAAATTAAAAAATTGGTTTCAAGGGGTACCTAAAGAAGCCAAAAATTAACCATATATTTGTTTTTACATTAAAAATACTTCTAGGAAAAGAAATTTTTACTAACTATTGGAAATGGATGAAAAACTTTCAAGCTATTCTTACTAATGGGTATAGACTTGAATAAGAAAGAGCCATGCTACATACTCACCTCTAAAGCCATTTGGTGACCATTAAAAAAATATTGCCTAAATTCCTAACTATCTATCAAATGTTCTTGGTCACATGGATTTTGTTTTAATTCAAAATTTCTATGATTGGGACATGCCATCCTTAAATTTTGAATAGGGGAATTAATTAATTACATGCTCCTATGACTTTTTGAGCCACATAAATCCATGTTTATCAAACCATTTTTCATTTCAAATTTTTTTTGAAACTAATCTCAATGTCATATCCATCTTTGACCCCTTCATCAATTCACCCTTCATCTTCTTTCAAAACAAATTTTTCATCTTCTCTTACCAAGAACATCACATGGTCTACAAAGTACTCTACTTGTAGCATCTTGTGAATTCTAGAAGAACAAGTATCTGGGTCAATATTGAAAACATAAAAAAGGGAAGATATTTGATAATATGAAAACACAAAAGATATTACATACTCATGAGTCTTGTTTGCCCTTTTCATTTTCCATAGTTTTCCATGATGACTTTCTTATGTTGTGCATCATTTGCACTCTGAAGAATCACATCAAGCTTAGATTTAAGAGCTTTTAAACCTTCTACTTCAGCTTCAAGCTAATTTTCCAAGCTATTGTAGTTTTTTAACACACACCTCACTTCCCCTAGAAATGGGGAGACCCTAGTAAAAAATTTCCTACTAGGCTCCTAGTCTAAAGCCTAGTGCATTTTTGGACTCCCACAGAAGTCTAGGTCAAACCCCTATATTGGATTAAAGAGGCTTGTGAAATAAATACTAGAGAAAAGGTGAATCTTTGAGCTCACATGAGCTTTAAGTGGGCACTAGCGTACTTGAACACATGTGCATGTGCACTCATTCTACAAGGGCACACTACACCTCCTTCTAGAGATGCACACATGCACACTTGCATCCCTCCTCTTCTCTTCCCTTCTCTTGACTTCACTCTAGCATCCTTTTTAATGTGCACCTCCACACCTAACACATGTGTGCTCCTCTACCAACAGCTCCCTTTCCTGTACCAAGGCAACATAAGGTTAGGAAATTAACATGAAGGTCAACACATGGATAGCTTCATGTGGTGTGCATCCTAAAAACTAACCTAAACAACAAACTAAAAATAGAGACATGCAAAAAACCTTTGAGGCACCATGAAGGTGTGTACATGTGCACCTCCATGAGCTGTGCATGTCTGTACCTCCATGCCTTTAAAAGTAAAAAGACAAAAGCAAAAACTTAAGTCCTCTTCCCCTCAATTGCATTGTGCATTGCGCATGTGTGCACCTCACATAGGTACACCTATGCACTAGTGCACAACTACACATAGAAGCTATTCAAGATTAAATCAACACACCTACACACCTATAAGGGTGTACTAGGTACATTGAATAGCATGCTAGGGAATTTTGGGAGGATCAACTATGTTTTGTAATGTTATGATTGATTTTGGCATATTTTGGGAGTCAATTACAGTTGGTTTTAGGTCAAGTTTTAACCTTTTGACTGATGTTTTCTTCTTTGTGTAGATGAAAGGGCATCCTCGTTATCCATAACACAAAAAATATCCATGGTATTGCATGTGCCTTGGTATTTTAGATAGAAGAAGCTAAAGGAGTTCAAGTCTATGACAATGTTGGGCTATAAAGAGGGTATAAATCATCAAAATGGGCATGTACACATAAGTGCATAGGTGCACAAGTGTATAGGTGTGCAATTTGAATTTTTGGATCATATTAGAAGATTTTTAGGTGTGAAGGCTTGCAAGTGCATAAGGTGTGCATTTTAATATTGAGATACACATGAGTTGAAGGACTCTAGATGGTGTGCATGTCCAAAGGTGCATAGGTGCACAATTTTATATATTTTCAAGAGAAAAGTACATAGGTCTACAAGGTGCACAAATAGGCCTAAATCATCAAAAAGATCAAATTAAGTACACAAGAGTGATATAAAACCCCATTTGAGAAAAACCCATAAACCAATTTCAAAATTGAGAAATTTGATTTATTGGTGAATTGAGCACCTTGCACAATTCCCTAATGGTGCACATGTGCATAGGTCTGCAATTTGAAGATTTGGTGAATGAATTATCTTTAAAGGTGTAGAGGTACGCATATCTAAAACATCTATAGGCCCCCTAAGGTCTTGAACATTAACATGGCTTCCTTGTCTTTTGTAGCAACTAAGATCACACTCAAACCCATGATTTTCAAGTTCCAAGGAATGCCCAAGAAGTCACACTTCATGATTTCCATAGGGAAGTGAGGGTAAACTATGAACCCTTAGACTTATTATCTCCTCAATAAATCACTTCTACCACCCAAAAGTTAAAATAGAAACATCCACACATCATTTTGGTATAAAGGGAAAGAAAACCCAGATACTAGAAATCATGTTTTGACACATGTTTTGATCCCTTCATCACAGGTGTGCATGTGTTCTTTTTGAAGGTTCATTTTTTGAAGGTGCACTTTTCTTAGAGGTGCAACAATAGTTTTGAAGAATAAGTAGTGCATGAAATGCTAACTATCCATTGCTATTTTGGACCATTCCATGCATCAGAAATGCATTTTGATAGCAATTCAACTCCCAAAAATGCCTAGAGAAGGTCGAGCTTCCATTTTTAGATCTCGTAGAGACTCTTGGATCATCTCATGTGTTCTATATTATTATCTTCTCATTTTTTTATTTTTTTAAGTCATGTATAGGCTCATGCACCCATTAATGGATATAAATAAGGGTGGAGACCTACATAGCACCATTTAGAGAGTTAGTTTGTATATAATAAGACTTTTATGGTCAGTTTTTAGCATGATTTTACATTTTAAGAGCTCTCACTCCTAAAAAAAATGGAGGATATGATTTCTTATAAATTCATGGATGTAATATGTACTTTGGGTCATTACATTCATGTGATAATATATGCTATTGGTGCTCTCATTCTAAGTGTAGATATCCTTGCGGGAGTGTGTTAGTTTTGAGAATGTATGTTCATGAATAATAATGGAGCCAATGATTTTATTATGTTATTATGATTGTGCAACCTTTTAATTATGGTGTTTGCCTCATGTTGATAAATTTTGTTGACATACTGAGTTGGAGAAATGATCACCTATTGTTCTTGTATAGTGTATTGTCTTGCATGAGTGCACTTTTTGTGGCATTGCAATTTGATTAAAAGTGAAACATCATTCAGTTTATATTAAGTTCTGGTCGACAATTGTATCAATGGATTAAGGAAGCATTACTAATATTTTGATTGGTGTCTTACCTAATCTTTTTGACAATTTAATTCATAGACATGTTCTTACCATGATTTATGTCCATTAGGAATTTCCCTTTCAAGTCATTTTCTTTAATCTCTTGTCATACTATCTTTGTTATTTCCTTTTCTAATACTTGGTTAAAATAAGAATTCATATAGGTTCATCAATAAATTTCTTTCATCGTAAAACAAAAAATACCAAAATTATATCTCTTTTGACATTACTTTTCGAAACAACAATAGATCAAACAACTTATTTGAAAATTGTTTTGAATGAGAAAAGTCATCCTCATGAACATATGCATTTATCTTCAATTGAGTGGATTTAAATAGATTGCAAGATTTCCCAGAACCTTGGAGTTGATTCTTGATCAGCTTTTCAAGAGAGGAGTTCGAAAGAATTCATGTCGTTCAACATCGTGCAAAATAACAACTCAGCACTAGCCATCCCATTAGAGAAAATAGAAAATTAATTTTTTCTTTATAGGTACAACCTTATTTTGTATTATGCCCAAATTACCAAGAAATTCATTAGTGATAAAGTCAACTTGACCTTCCATCTCTAGTCTAGCCTAACCTTTTCTTTGATATAATTGTAAATAAAAAAAAAAGAAAAGATACCTTCAGGATGAAAAATAAACTAAGAAGACAAAATACAAGAAGCTAATATTTATCACTTTTCAAAGAACTTGCCTTTGTCCAAACTCAACCAAGGAATCAATTATGTTACTAAAATATTTGATACGTATTAGATAGACTACACAAGTGATTTAGATAGAGATCTTTGAATATAAAGAGACTAGAGAAAATGAATGGTCACGTATTAGTTGAGATTTATACATCAACACTAGGACCTTATTGAAGAACTGAATTATAAAATCTCATGATTTTATTAACTCAAAAAAATGATCACATTATTCTAGTTAATTTTTATAAATGTAGTGTTCTATATATCAAAAAATTTATAATTTAGAGTGAGGAGATAAGAAAATTTAGTTTAATATGAAGTTATTGGGAAATTATTGCTTATGTTTAAGCATGCCTTCAAAGTTCTACATCATTACTGACATGATAAATAATATCTATTATGATGTATGGTTAAAAAATCATTCTTAAAACTAGAATATGATAGAACATCTAAATATTTATCTATGTGGTAATGTTTCTACACATGCATCTCACTTGGTTGCAATAAAAAATGTTCATATTTATAAAATACACTATTAAAAATAAAGTCACAAACATAATAACTTAACTATTTCATATAATGTACTTAAGAAGATTATTTCTTAAGTTTTAATGACATCTAACCATACCTTATAGTTTGTTTTTGATGAATAGTCCTTCTCTATTAATAAATAATATACCAAGATTACAATTCACAAAAAAGGGCTAGGGGATACAAGATCGCCTTGCAAGAGTTCACACTACCGAAGCTAGAATCATAAACTATTCATCAAAAAAAAAATTAAAGAAACCCCAGGCAGCTAAAGCGGTGCCTACTCAGGGAGGTGGCTCGTCATGATCATCAAAACCCCAATCATCTTTGGGATTGGGGGTGGGCTAGGAACAATCCAGCCATCATCAATAACAGTAGCAGTAGGATTAGTAGTCTGGTCAATGTCCTTAATATCTGGTCACATAGGCAAAATTGCTAGATCTAGGCGAGGCCATTTCTTAGAGATTGCCCGCTAAGAACCAGGACACAAATTCGAGGACCAGCCAGTGCCACCACTAGGCGGGGAAATCAAGCAGCAGCTCCATTCACCATCGCCACCACTAGGAGAGTGATGGCAGGAAGCCTAGGAGTGCAGAGTGCGCAAATGGTGGCTTGAGGAGTGGCGCCGTTGGTGGTGGCCTCTAGGTGTTGAATTATCAACCAAGGCATCTAGAGGTACTCTAGCAATAGTACAAGGGGCATTGTCCCAGTGATTAAGTAGCTTGTAGGTGAGTCACCTACAAAGCCACCTTGTTTGCTTGAATTTGTATCTACATAGTAACATTATTACAAATGCACCCCTTAGTGTACATAGCAATATTAATATCAAGAAAGCTATGAGTGACAAGAACAACATTTCTATCTTTCCATAGAGTGAGCAAAATCTCCATCCTGAAGGTATGCAAAATTTGGGTAAATTTTTGAGGGATTTTGGGGCAATCACCCAAAATAGACATATGCCAAGAAAAGGGTTCAGGCCTGAATAGTTTAAATAAGTCATTAATCTAGTGCCAGTAATTTTGAGCATGTCTACAAAACTAGAAAATATGCAAGAAAGACTCCGGTTGTCCATAGAAAGAGCATCTAGTATCCAAAACCCCAATATGTTTGAACCGAGGGCCAAGGGGATCACCTTGAAAAGCTAAGCACCAAGCAAAATGGGCAATCTTGGGTTTTGTATTATCACTCCGAAAAGTGTCAAAGTACTTTCTCCATTGAGAAAGAGAAGATTGCAAATGCCATCTCTAATTGAGCATATCCACCATCAAAAGATGGGGAGAAATCCATCTATAACCCAAACATGGTTTTTTACTAGTGAAAGGAGTGGCATGATACCACTTCCAGTCATGCCACCAAGGTCTAACAGACTAAATACCCAATTTATGAATTAAATGCACTGGAATTAAAAAGAGCATTAAGTCAAAATTTTGCCAATCTGAATGGGCAAGATAGTACTAGACTTGCATATCTTCCCAAGATCTAAAACTCATGGAAACCCTAGACAACAAATCTTTAGGAGTCTTGATGCCTTGTTTGAAGAAACATAGAGCACTAGCACCTTGAGTATTTGCAAGGGGATTACCTTGGATAGTAAATAGGGGAGACCACCAAATATTTTGCTGATTCAAGGAGAGTTCATTATGAAACTCATCACTAGACCAGCAAAGCCAAGGCTTGATAACTTCCCAAGCTTTGCATATACTCTTGATAACAAAAGAGCCCTATATGAGCACAGGTTCTTGCATGATGAGAAGGGTGTGAAATCCAATCCCTTTCCATGCAAGCCTATTGATGGGAAATCTGGAAGAAATTTAATGCTGAACCAAAATCTTACAGGCTTCATCTCTAGTGGTGGCATGAATAATCCATTTAGCACATAAAGCAAGGCCTTGTTTCTATGTGGAAAGTTGGCAAGGCCTCGAGATTCTTTTGGGAGACAACAAAAATTCCAAGAAACTCTATGAAAGCCATGATGATCGAAACCAAAAGCCCAGAGGAAATCATAGAGCAATCTTTCCAATTTTTGATGGGAGGCTTTACAAGGAGCCCAACAAGAAGAATAATAGGCATGAGTAGCCACAAGAATTTTTGAGAAAATATGGAATTTACCCCCAAGAGAAAGTGGTATTGTAAGCCAATAATCTAGCTTCTTGGTAATCTTGTCAAGCACTGCATTCCATAGATCAATAGGCGAAGCCTAAAAAGCAAATGGAATGCCAAGAAAGCAGAAGATCTCTTTGTAACCAACCCATTTCCATTCAAACTTACTGAGTGAAATACCAACCAATAAAAAATATATATTTATAAAAAAAAATCCATAAATAGAAGATATATAAATATATTGCTTTCAAACTATATATCTCTCACTTAACGTATTGCATTTCAAAAAGTAAAACAATAATGCAAATAATTCATCTTAAGACCTATGCAAGAACATCTCCTCAAAGATTTAACATAACTCTTTAAGACCTTATATATATATAAAGATAGATATTCAATTTTATATTTATAAAATGTCAAATGAGGGGAAAAAAAAAAAAAAAAACAACCTAAATGAGGAAAAAACTAACTACAATACGTGGTTTATTATATCATGTCTTCTTCCACATGCTTGCTTTCTTTTTCACTTTGAACTAGCTCCACTCACAACTTTAGAGATGTCTTTTGTGCCTCGAAATTATTTCATTGACTTGCGAGCTCAATGAATCAAACTAAAACGATTCCTATGAGGATAGAAAGTAAACTAAACATATTAGATGTCTTAGAAAGTAATAGCCAAAAAATCAGCCATGGACGAATATGTTCGGCTTCTCAGAAAAGGTTGTAGTAAAATGTCAAATATTTGGAATAAAAAGTTACTTATTGGTCTGCCAGTATAGTATTCTTAAATCTCCTGTTCAACATAAGATTAATCGAAGGTCAATTTATATTCTTTGACAACGTTCATTTATTATTCCTTTCATTGAATGTTTAAAAACTGATAAAGCTTTAGAATTGTCCCACCACTCGCAATGTTTATCCTTCATCTGTAATATATTCTCTCTTTCCAAAGACGTCATAAACGTTTTCCTATTGGATAAGAAGAATAATGTAAGTGAAGATTGTGGATAAGATGTTATCGCTTGAGAATATTTTGAACAGTTCCTTCAAAATCGGTATAAATTGGCTTGAAAACTACTGAACAAACAGAATCCAAACCTTTTCTTCTGTTTGAATGGATGATGGATAATATAATTGTTTGTTTTCGCTGGCTTTTTCTCGACTAACCATATGACCTGCATTCCTATAGTTGTAAGAGAGTTGTTTTCCACTACCCTCAAAGGCTTCCTAAATTTGAGAAAAGCAGTGAAAACTTTGCTTTCCTTATGATTTGGGAAGACCCTGGGGGGAGTAGAAAGCTCTTTTCTCTGATGCAAACTAAGATCATCAATGGTATTTTTCCCTCCCTCTGGCGGCTGATATTTTAACAACATACCACAATAAATCCTTACGCGAATGTAATGTAAGATTCATAATACTATGTTTTATTTAGTAATACATGTCTCATTCATATATATCGTACAAGATTTTTCTTGCATCAGGCAACTATTTCAACCGGAATTGACTTTTGTTTCACTTTTCAGAACCGTGTAATGAAAGTAAATTGCGGGACAAATTATGTGGGAATTTATAGAAAAATATGTTCCCAAGATGGGCAAGATAGAATTCTTCTCCATTTTTGTATTTTTATTTGGCAGATGAAAATCTGAAATTGTACATTATGGTGGCATTGTTTTATTTCCATGAAATCTTACTAAATATGTTTTTAGATGATATTTCCATGATAACAAAGTCTGTTATAAACTAATATATAAACTTAAAAACTATAAATTATAATGTAATCATTTTGTAATCACATAGACTTTTTGTCTATATGTTGTTATATATATATATATATATATATATATATATATATATATATATATATATATATATATATATATATATATATATATATATATATATATATATATATATATATATATATATATATATATATATATATTTTTTTTTTTCAATAGTATAAGTATTTTAGTAATTAAATCTACCTCTCTCGTACTTATTGTGGTTGTATAAAATCTTTGGACTATAATGGTCAATGAAATATTTTCTCATAATGATGAGAATCATCTATCAATAATGCTGTCATAAATTTTTACTAGGCAAGAACCAATTTCTAAAGGTATTTGATCTCTTTTACAAATGCAATGGTGAAGTACTAAGCATCATAGAATGAACAAATAAATAGACAAAAGAGAAACAATTCAGTATCTAAAATAATAACAAATGAAGAAATACTAAGAAAAAAAAGGCAACCTAAGATCAGGGTGACTAATAAAAGTGATTGAAAGATCTTTGATTGAGCACTATTTATCGTTAAACAATCCAAAAGAGAACAAACTTTGTTGTAATCAATATTCGAAGCCTCTAAAAAATATAGGGTAAGATTCATCCTTATTTGTATTGTTAATTTTCTAAAGAAAACATTATTTATTACTTTTGAAAGAAAATTATTGTAGCCATGACCCATAAAATAAAGATTGTTGTATAAATTGTTGATTAATCATACTCAAGGCGTTCCATTGACTTCCAAAATATAGGAGATGAGGATATTTTGGTAGGGAGAGCCCAATCTCTCTCCATGCACACATAAAATCTCATAAATAATACAAACTTTTAAAACTTAGTAATGTTACTAGATTCAAGAATATCGAGGACATAATTTTGTCTTTGGAGGAAAATAATGATAGGATTGAGGCTACGCTTAGGAGTATCATTGATCAACATTATAAAATATTCAAGACATTTTTTGATCATGTCAAGATTTTTGTGGATAAGCCAGAAAACTAGGGTTGTCACAAGCCCATTATTCAAGTTGTTGAGGAGAAAGACAGTCTTTGGGATGTTAATTCTAGCCCCAACAAAAGGACTAGAGAATTACTAGAAAGAAGGATCAACCTACACTAATGGAAATTTAGGATGTGAATTTTTTTGCACAAGACATTGATAAAATATAGATTGAAGTTCCAAAACTTCTCAAAATTCTAGCCTAGTTTAGTTTTTTTAATTGGTCTATTTTCATTGTGTTTAATTTGTACTATCATTTAGTTGTTGTCTCTTATGTTGCTCAAATCTCTTTGCTAACTTCTTTTTGTTTTTCTAGTTAGTCTTATTGATTTGCTATGTCTTATTATGCTTAAAATGGTTTATCATTAAGATTTATTTTTCTATAGGGATTCAGGGTCTATTAAAAAAAAACATTCTCTTAACAATAATAATAATAAATTAGTGCCATAGTTTGCCAAATTAATGGAAATAATATTGAAAATATGTTCATTTCAAAACCATAATTCCAACCTAGGGAAGTGAAACTAGACAAGAGATAATATTTTTTTTCCTACAAGTAGTTTCACTTTTTGAGTCTACAAATTTTAGAGTTCAAACACTCAAAGGAAATATCCACACAAAATACATATCAAAATTATTTCCTTCCTTCAGAATAAGGGTATAAATATTAATTTTACTCTTATCATCCAAATTTTTCTACTAAGTAATATTTTGATTTCTATATTTGTTAAAATATATAGGAAGCAATTATTTACCCTCTTGATTAAAGGTTAAGGATTTGGGAGTGTGAATAGCTTTCTTATTCAAGAAGAAAGAAAAACCACAATGAGAGGTGGAAGTAAACCCTCATCTTATGCCAAAAATCTAGTCAACATCCTTAACTTCCAACACGAGCATCTTAAATGAGTTATTTTCCTTTTTGTAAGCCTCTACTAACATATTTGTCAAGAACACATCACCATCACCTTGGTCATATAGATCATTTTCATTGTAAGAATATGAACTCAGTTTTTCATCATCCTAAGACACATCATTCTAATCCAAATATGAAAACTAAATGGGGCATCATACTCTTTTTAAACCTCCTCAAAAGTTTTTCTATGGATAATAAATATTTGTTAGAGAAGACCTCAAAATTACTTTAAATAGAATCATCATCATTATGGTCATTAATAAATTATTGTCTACATGAAAATAGCTACAAATAGTTTGACATGAAAAGACAACCCTGCATCTTGTTTTAAATAAATCTTTTCATAAATCCCTTCACTTAACCACATTGATTCTTAGACAAACAATTTTATATTTTCTCCCATGGAAGAACTATTTATCAATTTTTTTATTGAAATAAGGAGAAAAACTCTAGAAAATATCCTTATCAAAGTTTGTCATCTAAAAGAATTAGAAATCCACAAATTGATATGATAATTTTTCTTATGCAAAGTATAATAAAACTATGCTATCCTAGCTATTTAAACACCTTTAACTTAAATCAGTAACACATACCTTGCTCCTTGTTACAATAATCATCAACACTTGACCTTGGGTGATCCCACTATTAGAAATTTGTTTAGCACTCTCCTCAAGATTTGTGAGAAGGACTTAACCACCTCTTATGTACTATAAGTTGAGTGGTTGTATCAAGCATTTACATAGTAGTCTTTTGGTACAATCGAAATGCCACTCTAAAATGTGGTATTAGAGGTTGGTCATAGGTTTAAATCCTTAGACCCTCAGGTAATGCTAAGGGGGAGATTGTTTGAAATTTATTTCAGTGCTCCCCTTAAGATTTGTGGCAATGGCTTAACTTCCTTCTATGTACTATAAGTTGAGTTGTTGTATCGAACATTGATAGATTGATCTTTGCAGTCATCTAGTTCATTAAGGGAGACTATGCAAAAAGGATGTCAAAAGAGATAGGAGAAAAGATTACAAAAATAGGTGCCTAATACATCCAATTTAAGAAATTCACCTACTTAATGGTAGCAGGTACAATTATAAATGTGAAGAAGATCCTTAGGTATCTATGTGATAGACTCATATTGCTGGAGATTGCATAATAACTTTTGTCTACATGTGAGAGAGTAAGGAAGTAGCATAAGAAGACTTGGGTATAGCCCATCACTATAGGTCCATTTGGTGTTAAATAAAAGTAAGATATCATAACTTTTGAGTGAAAATGGGATTTGTATTTCTTGGAGGATTATAACTCCCTTCATCCATGTTTTGATAACATTGAAAGAAATTAGTACTTGCCAAGAAAATAGTTCAAACATGAAGATGTCATAGAGGATCATTGGATGAATGCAATAGATGACTATGAAATCTAAATTAGGGATTATTGTAGAATGACTCTCTATTTGGTAGGTAGTGCATTGAAAATGAAGGTCCCATTAAAGATTGTGTAGCAAGATACTCAAGAGGTCTTAGATCCCTTGTATAATCAAGATAAGATAAATGGTTGACCTATCACATGAATGCAAAGATTGATAGAGAAGAAAATGCAGATATTAATCGTAGGGCAAGGTATATCCTCTAGTTAACCAAGGAATGGATTAAGAGACCATTCAACTTGGATATGATTCCACAAATGATAGTTTTCCAAGCTATAGCCTGTCCAGTGAAAGGTAGAAGGGCAAAGGTGACAGTTCTAACATTCATAGCTCGGTCTCCAATAAGGTTGGATGAAACACTACTACTAACAAAACCAATAAATATGAATCCAATAACTAGTTAACTCCACTTAATACAAGTACAAGTACACAGATTGAACCATTCTCAATCTGAAAACCTCAAAATACAAGTAAACATCATCCAAATATGATTCCAAAAAGATTCTAAAACATATTGAGTTCAGTACAATAATGGAGTACAATCTCATCCTTAAATTTCTATGTCCAAAATATGGACCCTACAAGCAAATGAATACAGATTCAAGAAGAACTTCAATAAGCATCTTTAGCTACTTGTAAACTCGAAGCACCTGGAAACACAGAGGATGTAACACAAAAGAAAAGAGGACTCAGTACACACTGAGTAGAAAAACGTAATCCATCTGCATGCATGTTAGTCCAAACATAAACATAACCATAATGCAGATATCTATTTAACTATAACACAGTGCAATTCCAAAATTAATATGCAAGAAGTAAACCTTTACTCATTATTGCAAAATTAAACTCGCACTAAGAATAATATGTAAATGAAACATATATATACTAAGGTTTCATCATTATGGCACTAAGATACTGCATCCATGTATGGTATGCTCATAGTCAACACATAACAGGTTTCTCTATTATACGTGTCAACAATAGAATAGAGAAATGCCTTGTTCTCTGTACTTAACCATATAGGTTTAAGTCATAGGTAAGGCTAATTATCTATTAATATGTAATTAACCCACCCAATTTCATTTAATATTATCACTGAGTTTAAATTACTGAATAGGATAAACCATATTCAGCCACCTCAATAAATGTTCATCATAGCTATTCTTAAACACACTTCAAACAGATTTTCTAAGAATGTACATGCTACAGATATAATTCAGTATTCAACATGATACTACATCCTTTAATCTATTCAAACACATCTAAACTTTTCCTATTTCCAAAGTAAATTTTAGACTACTATAACAACAAAATCAAATACTATAATATTAAGAATTCGTAAATACAATTAAACTAACGTCTTAGCTTAATGATATTTACTGATCTTAGTACTATACTATTTAACCCTGCTGTCATAACAATCTATACTTATCCTTTGGAATAGAAAGATAGTAAAATTAAAGTAATTATGATAACAATGAAATTTCATCAAACATATATCATAAATTCACCTTTTATTTGAAAACAACTTTTCTTTTCAATAATGAACTCTAAACAGTTCTGAATTCAAATATATAACAGAATACATCTTTTGAATAAAAGATTTCTATTTCATAACATTTTATCTCAAAGAAATGTACAAATGCTAATGAAATCATTCTTATTAATTATAGCATTATTGATAGATTTCCTATCGTCTAGATTCAGTCAATGCCTATACAGAGATCAATAACAATGATGCCGTTTTAACATCTATATATTACATTATCCAAATGTAAATTATTTTGTTTTACAAAAAGCTCTCGTGTTATATTTTAAGAATTTTACACAACTGTTTAACAATATGTCATTACTCTGTTCTAATTGCACTAAGCTTTCGAAGATAAAAATTAGACACCATATCATAATGTCATTCTCTGTCAATAATAAAAAACAATCAGATCACAAAATCCTTTGAAAATGTATAATAGGAATCAGCTACTACTATTGACAAGTTTTCTGCCATCTGTTCTCACCAATCAAATTACAACCTAAAATTCCATATCAATATTATAACCAATTGTTTACAAAATGCGTCGAACAACAAATTTTTTTTAACAGAATTCAAAATTCACATAAAAATCTTTCTTCTCAAGAATTTTCGACTGTTCAATTTAAGTCTCACAATAAGATCATCAACATAACAATAGTTATGATGTTATAATACAAATCTATCTTCATTTATATTTCAAGGTAATTGTTTAACAAAATCTCGAAGCCATCAAATTATCCTAACCGTTGCTACAAGGTTAATATCTTTAAATTTATTGTTTGATATAATCGTTGTAACTCAGATTTTGACATCCAAATACATACTTAGAACAATGAAATTAGCTATGCAAGAATAACCCCAAAACTCTACTAAGTACAACCCAATACAATTACTTTGTTTGATTTCAAACTGTATGACAAAATGTCTATGTCATAGATTAAAGAAATTTTTTAACTTAGCCACATTTTAATACATAACAGTCATTTTAAATTGTGTTCAACTAAAGTTTCAATCCATAGTTTTTCTATAACTTTATACTCTAAACTTGTATGCAATACTAGGGTAAATAACTGTACCAGAATCAAATGTAAACCATTTGACTAAAAGGCTAGACCAATCCTCATTAACACTATTCGAGACACATTCTCAAAACTGATAACATCCACAGGTCACAATACATAGTGATCTCCAAGATGCATATAACATAGTAAAAACCCATTTGCACACAACATAACCAAACGAAATTTACATTCTCATATTAATTATTCACAGTGATATGTTAAATACAGAGTTTGGCTATATGAAACCAACAACTGTGGGCTATTTGACAATAAACAACAAAGCCCAAACATATCCATGTTGCCCAAGCATACTTCCATAACCTCCCTCGAGTATGGGAACAAACATTGTTCAAAAAAACATCTCCGAACCATGCCTACTTCCAGGCTCGAGAGTTGATTACGCAAATATAATTAAGAACATTATTGAATCATACTCCTAACATTCCTGTTTTAAAATTAAATACAGTAGTAAGAGAGAAAGAAGGGATAGAGAATGCCCCTACTTGAGACACAGTAAATGGCAATGCTTGACACAAAGATCTTCAACAACGCTTGCTCCAAAGCCCGAAATGCCAAATCAAACCTCATTTCTAGACTGAGAACACTGTCTAAAAAGCATACATCCATGATACAGAAGAGACTAAAATGAAAAGCAATGGAAAATCTTTCTATGAGAAAATTAACTGTGCTCATTTTTTCATAAGAAAGTTTCTCCTTCCAACTGAAACCCTTCATGTCGCTGTCTCTTCAACAAAAGAACATAGATGTAACACTTCACAGAGCAAAATGGCCAATTTTCTGGCAATACTTCCATAGAAACCAAACTCACAATTGACATGGACAACCAAGAACTTTAGTGCCTTAATGGCCTCACTATAATGCGCATTCAATGCACTTCAATTCTACTCAGAGTCATGTATACGACAGATTCAAAGACACCACCAAAGTTGGCTTTTAAAAACAATGTATAATTTCTTAAGTTATTGCATTCGAAACCCTTTAGGGTTTTAGGGAAATTAAATCCTTTAATCAACAAAATATATGAATTCTATGAAAGCCATGGGTTATTAAACCCCTTTTAAAAAAAATGCAATTTGTTTTAACTGAATCCAACTTAGTTTTATTTTTATTTATAACACAAGTGAAGATAACATATACAACTTGCCATCATAAAGTTAGATGAATGAAGAAGTATATAAATTCTTAACTCCTATGTAACAATGCTAAACTAAACTTAACAAAGAAAATGCATTAATTGTAATTAAATCATTCATAAACTTTGCTAATGTCCAATAAGCCATGTACTAACATTAATGTTGTCATAAAGAATTTGAATTATGGTAACATAAAATATTTCCAATCATGAAATATAATATGTAAACCTGTATTTAATTAAAAAAATTTCAAATGCTTTATCTGAAATATTTTATCTAATGTCTCTACACAAAAGTAACAAAACTAGAGAATTAGAAATTAATTCTTACTACTTCAGAGAGTAGATAAAGTTCTTAAATTATCAGCAATAGTCACATGTCCCAAGGACATTACCTTAACCAAGTTCTGCAAATGAAAAAACATAACATCTAAAAGATACTTCAAACAATAAAATTTTAATATACAGAAAAACCTTAAGTAGTGGTCAGGCATGACATTGGAAATAGTGCATTAGCTTGATAGAGAAGTTGGATACTTCAGGGTACATAAGAGTAAGAACAAAAGGAAAAGAGCTTCCCCTCAGCATGTTGAGCCTAAAGAAACGACAACTCAAGCACTTGAGAACCAAGGTGTAGAAAATGTAGAAGTCATCCAGACTCAGTATAATCCAATAGTGTCATTGCCAAAACAAGGGCAAGAAGCTAAAGTAGATGCATAGGAAGTTTCTCTACCTTTCCAAGAGGAAGAAGCCTCTCCATTGGCTTTAAAGAAAAGAAAAATGAAAACTCCAGTTAAAAGGACAAGGAGGAAAAAGGTGATGAGAAAGGTTATTCCTTTTCCATTAGTCCCAAAAGTTATTCTAGACAAACAAGATTGGGATGATAAAGACAAAGAGGATAACATTCCTTTAAGTCAAAGGACTTGTCTTGCTAGTGCTACTGAGGTAGAATGGAGAAGGAGCTCCACTATAACACCATCATCCATTCCTAAACAACCTATTTAGGTTACAAATTTGGAGGATGAGCTACAATAATGGATTGATGAGAAAAAGGACCAAGGGGCTAATGTCTTAAAGATGCCAGATTTTGATTTCATTCCTGTAGGCACTAAACTTGTAGGAGATTAGATAAGGGATACACTGACAAATTAAGCTCCACAAGAGGATTGGATTCAATTTCCACTTCAACTACAAGAACCTTTAATTGCTCCACCATCACCAAGTCAAGATTTATCTTGCTTGGATAAAGTTTAAGTCACTCCTCTCACGCTAGGTAATGAAGAATAGGCACAAGCTTTATAGGAAGAAGGACCACAAAAAATACCTATAGATGAAGTATTAGAGGAGGGGCTAATAGATGAGGAACCTCAAAATACTTCCCAACATATAGAGGTGAGGATTGTGGACTCAATAGACACAAAGACACCTGATATGGGTCTCTCACAAAAGGAGAAGACTTTGGAGAGGAGTCATAAAGGAAAGGGCCAAGTGGTACAAGCTCCCTCTTCATCTAAGGATAAGTCTCTATTGGAAGATAATCCAAGATGGTTCAGAAAAGAGGTGATGGTTGAACACAAAAGGCAATTGTATTGTACTAAGGAAGAGGGAATGATAGAATTAATTGAAGCTCTCAATAAACTTGAGCCACCTACAGGTGATGCATGAACATTGGCCTTCATTATGAGTGATAAAATTAGGACTTCTTCACCCATGTTGCTATCCCTTATCTACACATAGAGATTGAGGATTTGACCCAAAAAGATTATTAATAAAGAGCTCTTGCTTGGAAAACCAACTATGGATACTACAAAATTGATGGTCACTAGGAGAATCAAAGAAGTGTTTAGGAACTTAGAACTAGATGAGTCTAAATTTTTAAACCTTTGGAAGAAAAATAAACTCCTAAGAGGTTATTTGCACAAAGTATTTGGTCTGTGGATCTTGAAAAATCCTGAGGATACTTTAGGTGTGGCACTCAATAGGAGAGATAAGGAGAATGTACAATTAGATCCATTTGTGAAGGCTTGTCAAAAATGGCAAGATAGTTCTCAAGAATAAGGTATGCAAAACATACAAGGAAATCTTAAGTTGTTGCACCACATGCAAGTTAATGTAGACAAGGTGGTTGCCATATTGAACAAAGATTTTTGGTTGATGGATGAAACACATACCTGGGGTAAAGACTTGCAAGCATTACAATCAATAAAGGGTTAGAGGTATTAGATGTTGATGGATGTATATATTGCAGATGAGTTTGATAAGATAGATGATTGGATAGAGAAGATTGGGGATGGTAATAAAGTAATCAAAACATTACATGGAGATAGTCATAAGCTCAAGGATCTAGCCCAACAAAAATTTTTGGAGGTAGAGAGACATTACAACAATGCTTGCCTGGACATTTTTGAAGATGATTCAAGGGATAAATTCATGATTGTGCAAGAAATTGTTGAACAATTTTAGAAGACTTTTGAAGAAGCTTCCACTGATGAGGATATTAGAAAGGCATTTAAGATCAAAGGGGAATTTTCAGAATTCAATGTGAAATTGGGAGATTTTGCAGAGCCTTGCATAAAGGTGGGAAACTATTGGCAAAAAGTAGAGGATAAATATGATGCTTAATATTTTCTAGATGCAAACTAAGTAACAAAGGTTATAGAGAAAATCAAGAAAAAATATCTAGACATAGCTTTGGTATGAAGGGGAACAATACCTAGAAGTTAGAATTTCAGTTTTGACACATGGTAAGATTTTGCATTTTTTGGACTTGTCTTCAAAGGTGCACAAGGTGTGCTTCTCCAAAGGTGCACTAGAAGCTTTTGAAGAAGTTAGAGGTGTGCCAACAATCAATTGCCATCTCCAAATTTAGAGCTTTCCATGCACCAAAAATGCATTCTAATGGCAATTCAACTCCTACAAACCTCTAGAGAAGGTTGAGCTTCTATTTTTTGCATCACCAGAGACTCCTACACCATCTAATTATTTTCTTTTTCTTATTTTCTAATGATTTCTATGTTTTAAGGCATGTAAAGGCTCATGCACCCATTAAATAATATAAATAAGGGCGGAGTCCTACTTAGCACTAGTTATAGAGTCAGTTTGTACATAAATAGATTTGTTTTATTAGTTTTAAGCATATATTTGCATGAAGGAATCTCTCACTTTCAACACAAATTAAGGAGAAGATTTCATATAAATTGAGGAATTATATATGTATTCTAGGCCATTATTTTGGTGCAATAATATATGTTATTAGTGCTCTCATTTGGAGTGTAGTTATTTTTGGCTAAGTCTATAGTATTCTGTGAATGTATGTTCATGGAGTGTAATGGAGCCATTAGTTTTGTTGCATTATTTTGATTGAGCGATCTTTTAATTTTGGTGTTTGCTACATGTTTACAAATCCCATTAATATACTTAGTTGGAAAAGAGATCACCTTATTTTTCTTGCATAGCTTATTGTATCACATGAGCACACTTTTCATGGCCTTGTGATCTGGTGAAAAGTGAAACATCTTATGGTTACTCAATTCCCATCAACAATTAAATTGTTGGAGTCAAGGAAGCATTGCTCCTATTTTCATTATTTACCTAATGATCTGTTCAAAGGCTTAAGTTGTAGATATTTTATTTCTATGGCTTATGTCCATTACAGTTTAATTTTTCAAGTTATTTTCTTAAACTTCTTATTACCCTATCTCTGTTATTTACTTTTACAAACACTTCATTAATTTAAGAATTCATATAGTTGCACGGTTAAAGTTGCATTCATTATAAATAGAAAAATACAAAAATATGTCCTTTTTTGTGGTTACTTGTTTTGAGATAGCAAGAAAATTCAACATTTTATCCGAAATTGGTTAGAACCAACAAAGGCCTCCTCATAAACACTCACATTTATCTTCCACTGAGTAGATTCCAGTAGGTTGCAAGATCGCCCATAACCTTGGAGTTGATCCCAAATTAACTTTTCAAGTGAGGAGTTCTAAAGGATTCTTACCATTAAGGATCATGCAAAATGACAACTCAATGGGTCCCTCTAGTTTTTTATTTTATTTTAATTTATTTTTTCTAGTTCTTGATGCTATTTTTGCTTCTAAATGGTTCCTAGTTGGTGCTGAGGACTACTGAGTTCAAATTGCTAGTTCAATCTACAATGGTATTTTTGGTTAGATTTTTTTTTTTTGTTTTTCATGATTTTTTCTAATGGCAACATACCCTATTTGAAAAATATTTTAGTTGGTTGGAGTTTTCATTTTTACCTAGCTTGGTTTGGTTGAAAGCTTTTGGTTTGTTTAGTTGTAGCTTCTAGTTCTAGTTATGATTAGTTTTTGGTTGGATCACTACTCGTGATCTTTTTGGGCAGTTTATTTAAGACTTGATGTTACTTTTTTAGTATGACATTGGTCCCTTCCCACTAATTAATCAAAATATGGATTCTAATCCACTTCAACATAAGAAGAGTTATTTGGCTTTCTATTTTTTTGGTCTAAAGGTGTTATTTGGCTATCAATGTGATGTCTCCATATATCACTTTATTTTTTGTATATTTCATTTTTGCAGAAGTTTTATACCCTATTATGTATTCTTGGATTATTCAATTTTTAGTGATTATTTATATGATTACGTGTACATGGATACCTAAAATCACATAGCAATCATTACCCATGTATTGCATCTTCATATTAGTTTTCCATGATTTTCATAATAGTTTAACTCACTATTTTTCTTTTAAGCAGTGATGTTGGGGTAAATATTATTTAATTGAATTTATATAGAGTAGTTTAGACATTACTTGTTATAATTATTTAATGATATTCATCTTAGGTTTCATCATCTACACATTTTCTTATGGATTAAGTATTTTTTGTGAGGTAGTTGTACCCATATCCTCATCACTTTCTTTTAGAAGAAAGATCATTTTTACATTTATAAATAATCAATTCATATAAGTGAAAAAAAAATTCAAGCGTATGAGTTGTTCGTTCATCTAGTCATAAAATTCTCTTGTGGTTAATAATCATTTGGATTAATCCATTAATGTCTTAAGCTCCTATTATGTAAAACATGTAAAATGTAGTTCAAATTGAAATCACCCTTGAATTTGCATCAGTATAATATTCTATGTGTTCATTAGTAAGATACATAATAGCTTTTGTAAATGTCATAAAGAATACAATCTCTAAAAAAGTACATGGAAATTCCAAAGATATATCTTTGTGTCAATTTCTACATACACAAATAGCTTACGTGGTTACAGTAATGAATGATTGAAACATTAAAATAAGGATCAAACTAATTTATAGAAAAATATATAATGATAAAATCAATTTAGAGAATGTCTTAAAAAGATTACTTATATTTAGGTTCAACATTAGATGACTCATAAGCATTCTAAAACTACAAAAAATATGTTAATTCTTACATAGGAACCACTCCATTACTATAGAGATGGCTGGTTCCACATCCATAGGAAAAATTAATGTTCATGATATGCAATCTATATAAACATGTCAATAACATAACTCAGTGGATGAAAAGATAGATATGCACATAACAGGAACTGGCAGTTATATGTCTTTTTAAGAGTGTGAATTTCACGTCTTAGTGTGCTTTAATCTTAAATTATCATAACACAAAACATGATTCATTATTTCTAGGTATCCACTTGAATTGTTGTATAGAAACTCATCTTATCACATTGATAAATCTGCAAATAATAAAGTGTATAATATCACTATATTTTGATAATAGACAAGCATCATATAATGATATCACATGAGAAAACCTAACATCATTCACTAATACTTATAATAATTTATTTATTCTATTAAATATGATATAATTTATTTACATAGTTTATAGAATTAATAAGTAATTTAATTAATTAATTATAATTAGAATAAATAATTAAGCTAATAGACTTTCTCCCTATGGGACTTTAGTCGGAATTTTCTGATTTTCCGGCATTGTCGAAGGCCGAAAAAAGAGACCGTTGCTGCAATTTGCTTCAGCGGCGTAAAATATGTAATCCATAAATCCACGCAGATTGTACTCTGTTCGGGATATTAAGAATGGACTATCCGAAATATTCAGAAATTGGAACGGATGGCCCTCACTCGCCAATTATATTTCTAACAACAAACAATTGCCCATGTTCTTTGTTTTTTCCGAATTGATGATTGACCCGTTAAAACAGAAGCTAATGACATTCAATTATTTCAAATAAAATCGGTTTGCTTATCCACAGACCTTGTCCATATTCTTTGGTAGTGTAAATGGAATTATAAGTCATCTAATTCTAGTTTGTAAATTTGAATAGTTATCAATTAATTTTTAAGTTACATACCCACTATCTTATGACTTAAATTAATGAATAACTTATATTAATGAATAAATAATAAAAACTATCAAATCAGATGCATTTTTCAAATGTCTATCAACCGACTAAATGGTTGGTTATTATCATTTCTTAATTTTTCAAAAATATGCGATCAAGGATAATATAGGATCCAAGAAGAGGAATGATTGAATATTAAAAGTTATATATTGCCAGCCTTCATAGGATGTTTGAAAGTTATTTGGGAGATATATAAGTAGATGGAGATTTCTAGATAGCTATTTGGTAAAGATTGTCAATGAGCCCATTCCAAGTGTTGAGAAATATGTTTCAATTCCCATTGTCATGCCAAAACAAGCAAGGGGTGTGGAAGATCCCCCATACAAGGCAATTGATATTTCCTTCAAGGTGAGATAACTATACCTCTGAACTAGAGATTGATTATAGTTCATCCCGAAAGATAGCTGATGTAAACTAATGATTGTAGGATCTACACTTTAAGGATGGTTTTTTTAACATGGATATGTAGCTTTAGAGTCAAATATATATTTTTTTAAATGTGGTATGCAGCTTTAGATTCAAAGATACATATTTTTAAGATTATGAAAAATAAATAAAAAATTATCAAGTTTTAGATCACATTTATGGATCGATGCAGTTTCAAAGGGGAGCATGACATATCCATTAAGACTTGAGAGTGTATAAACACAATTGTATGCCATGTTATTGATATGCAAATATACTGCTATCCAGACCTCCATTCAGCATCCCACAAAGCTTTTAATATATGTTTTTTCATTAATGTGAAAAAAATCTATAGTAATGTAAATAGTTTTTATCATAATTTGTTATTATTTCTTTATAATAAATAATTATATTAAAAACATTTTTGTTCCATTATAGTTGAATTAGGTTTACAATTAGGTCCATTACATACAGTTTGTATTATAATATTGAAATGAAGGTTAGAGATAACATGAGAGTTAAGGTTCTATTGAGTTGATTTTATGGTAAAGTTGATGGCTATTTGTTGGAGAATTTTTTTATTATTGTGATGATGGGTCATAAAATAATAATAATGTAATGTTTTAGATTATGTCTGTGGATTATAGAATAGTGTGATATATTATCAGATGATAGAAGTCTTTGTATTTTGATGATAGATTATGGAAACTATAATAACAATAGTGCCATTGGTATAATCGTCTTCTACTACTACTTTTTGACAATGATTTTACAATATTTGAACAAAATAAAATAAAATAAATATTTAACACAAAAATCAAATATTAAATTATCATTATCAAGTCCTTTCTGAACTTGTACATGAAAATGCCTCCTATTCGTGTGTATTTTGATTTTATTTTGATAAGATCATTAATAGTTAATGTAGCTAGCTAAGTAACTCATTAAATTTTAATAATATAAAAGGTGAATATAATTCAAGATCAAGTTATTGATAATTTTAAAACTGAATTGGAAAATATAGTTTTAAAGGAAGTTTAGTTAGAGTTATATTAGGATTGATTTAAGTGATATTGTGATTTTTTAATATATAACATAAAAATGAATGTAAATAATAAATGGTAAATTATAAAGAGATAGAGGTTAAGTAAAAATGTAAATATCTTAATTAGAAATATTATATTATGATTTTAAAAATGGGTCATTTATAGCAAGATTAACATGTAGAGAAAGGATTCTGATCTGCAAAAAATTTCTTGACTTTTCATGGATTTGATTAGGGTTTGGATTTGATAGTTAAGCAATATTGTTTAGCACATAAACAAAAGATATCTTAACACAATCCACAACTCAAGTTGGTTTTATGGTAAAGTTGATGGTTGTTTGTTGGAGATTTTTATTGTTATTCTGATGATGGGTCATAAAATAATAATAATGTAATGTTTTAGATTATATTTATGGATTAGAGAATGATGTGATATATTATCAGATAATAAAACTCTTAGTATTTTGATGATAGATTATGGAAACTATAATAAAAATAATGTCATTAGTATAATCATTCTTGTTTGTGTGCATTTTGATTTTATTTTGATAGGAACATTAATATTTAGTATAGCTAGCTAAGGAACTCATTAAATTTTTTATAATATAAAAAGTGAATATAATTCAAGATCAAGTTATCGATAATTTTATAACTAAATTAGAAAATATAGTTTTAAAGGATTTTCAATTAGAGTTACCTAATAATTTATTAGGATTGATTTAAGTGATATTGTGATTTTTTAATATATAACATAAAAATGAATGTAAATGATAAATCGTAAATTATATTAAGCTAAGGAGATAGAGGTTAAGTAAAAATTTAAATATCTTAATTAGAAATATTATACTATGATTCTAAAAATAGTTTAATTTCTTATACAAAAGTAATTATATTAGAGTATATTAGTTGTACTGTATATTTTAATTAATATAATATAAAAAATTGCATTTTTTAAATTTTTATATATAGTGATTGAATTAATTTTTCTGATATTTCCCTTATAATTTCAATGTAGTAATAGTGATAATATAGAGAGCTAAAAAGTTAATATTGATAAAAAATAAGGAGGCAAAAGTAGAAAGAGAGGGTGTGCATTTATGAGGGAGATTAATATGAGGGGAAAGATAAAGAAGAAGTGGGTGGAGAGTGGGTAGTTGGAGCAATAGAATAAAGATATTTGGGGTCACACACACACACACACACATAGTGCAAATAGAATATAGATAGTGAGAGGTGAATGGTAAAGAAAATGGTAAGATAAGTTAAAGGTAGTGATGGAGAAAGAAGTGTGTGTGTGTGTGTGTGTGAGAGAGAGAGAGAGAGAGGAGAGAGAGAGAGAGAGAGAGAGAGAGAGAGAGAGAGAGAGAGAGAGAGAGAGAGAGAGAGGAAATTCTTTGGAGGTAGATAAGAAGAATGTGCAAATTAGAGAGAGACATATGGACATAAAAATAGAGAAATATACAAAATATAGAGGAGCGTGGAGAGGTAATGGTAGAGATTACAAGATAGAAACAATAGCTAGTTTGTTCATTTCGTATTGGAAATAATAGTTAGAGAGATATATAATTATAATAAGAGATAAGGAGAGAGAGAGAGAGAGAGAGAGAGAGAGAGAGAGAGAGAGAGAGAGAGAGAGAGAGAGAGAGAGTGGGGTGGAGAAGGGGAGAGGGAGTGAGTAAGATGAGTATTATAAAGAAAAAAGAGGGGTAGAGAAGTGAACAGATTGATTGAAATAAAAATAGATAGGGAAATATAGGAAGAGTTAGTGTATAGATAGATGGATTAGGATTGAATATCAAGATGGAGGATAAATATAAAGGGAGCGACAAAGAGGAGGGGAGGTGGAGGGAGAGAAATAGGAAGAGAAGAGGAGGGATATAAAGAGAGAATGATAAAGATATTTGAGGTGATATATGGATAGTAGATACATAGATAGATAGGTAGACATAGCATATACATCAAAGACAAATAAATAAATAGGATATAGATACACAAGAGAAAACGGTAAAGATGGTAAGATAAAATAGAGACAGAGAAAGGATTGTCCATGTATGTGAATAAGAGAAATATAAGGATTAGATTAGGGAAGTAGATGGAGTGTGTGTGTGTGTGTGTGTGTGTGTAAGTGTCTTTATTCCTTAAAATTCCCAATTTCACTTAAAGACAATCAAATATAAAATCTACTTTTGTTTCGTTTCAAGTGTTGTGTGAGACTATTTAGTGTTGTGAAATTAGGCTTTACAATTTTGTTCATTTCAAGAATGATTAGAATAGTTTTAAAAAAATTATATGCAACATCATAAAGATGAATGTAAATATATTGAAGATATCTATAATATAAAATAATATATTAAAACTATAACAATATTTAAATTGTAATAATGTTATAATTTAAAAAAATTAGTAGTGACAATAGAAAATGTTAACATATTATAGTTATAATTAATTCTAGAGTGGTGACGTGCTTAATTCAAAACTCATAAGACCTAATTCAAAGTCATCTAATATAGAGCATTGCATTGAAAGAGATATGGATATAAAAATAGAGAGATACATAAATATAGAGAAAGATGAGGATAAAAAGATATAGATGATGAGATAACAGTTTTAAATTGTTGATTTCAAATATCTAGGTTGTCCATTTTGTATAGGAAATAATCGTTTCATGAATAAATAATTATAATCAAGAGAAAGAATAATTAAATGCACATTAAATATTGCATGATAGTTATCCATTACCAAGTTGTCGAGAAATAAAGGAATGAATGGAAGCCAACAATATAAACTGCATTCAACATAGGATTGAGATTGCAATATTAAATATATAATTATTCATAAATTTGAATTCTAGGTGACAGTTGTGAGTTTTTTTCCCTTACACGATTATATTTACTGCGAGTAGATTTGAACCCAAGACCTTTTGATAAGAGACTCACAATTTATCGTTGTGTTGTAGGCTCTTGCCTATAGTATATTTTAAAGATTATTTCATATCATTTCATTATTTCATTTGAATTAATATTATATTATTTTAATTTTAGTTTATTTAAATATATTTTCTTATTATATCTAGAATTTTTAAAATTGAAATTTATTTTTGTAATATTAAGATTTATAATTAAAATTTAGGTGATTATTACTTTTGTGTTAAAATTAAATGGTTGAGATTTATATTTTTTCATTTAATATGTTTTACAAATTATCTATTATGTTAAGAACATTATTTTTAAATATTATCTTTTAAAGTTTTATCTTTTTCATACTTCTTCTTGGTATGTATTTAGATATTTTCTCTATACATGAATATTAAAAAGACAAACAAAATCCAATATACATAATATATTGGATACCTTGTATATAAATTTGACTATTTTATTGTTTGAATTACTTAAGAGTTCCCAAGGTTCACTTTCATACACATTTTCATTCATCATACTATTATCATTGTCACTCATTCGATTATGAACTTTCTAGGGAGTCGTCTAGAGTCTTTAGGCATTCATTATGGAGGAGTGGATCTTGAGTTTAGCATGGAGTAGCTATAAATTTTTTTGATATGTGTGTTACTGCCCAGAATTTGTGAAATGCGTGCCTTTACAATAATATAGTATATCATTCTCCCTCACATGATCCTTACCTTCAGAATACAATTGAGATCTTTGCTACAATTATTTCTCATGATTATGAAGAAATGGTAAACCAAGTTTAGAGACACACAAAATACACTAAGTGCACATGTTTATGCAAGAAAGAAAACAAGGTCACATGCAGATATAAAGCCTCTTGTAAAGAGAAAGTTGTATTAAGTTTATATAATGAGTGCATTTTAAAAGGCTAGGTTATCCAAATCATTTATGAAATGATAATTAGAGGGAGGGAGAAATAGTAAGGAAGAGTGTGTGTATGAGGCAGGGAAAGGAAAACAAGAAGGAATTGAGAGGGAGAGAAATAGGAAGAGGAGATAGGAGAGTGGGCAGATGAAGAGATATAATTTGATAGAGATATGTAAGGTAATAAATAATAGAGAAAATTAAATATAAATAATGAGAGATGAATGGTCAAGAGAGTGGTAAGATAAGATAGACATAAGGAAGGGGAAATGAGTTGATGTGTATATTAAAAAAATATGTAATGCTTACAACAAACATTTGGATAGAAGCAAGACTCATCAATGGAGTGATTGGTGAAATCACATATATTGTCTACAGAATGGGTACCAAACCACCAAACATGTCCATGTATGTTGTTATACATTTTGAAGACTACAATGGACCACCATGGAATTAAGATGAGTCGGTGGAATTGAAAGATAAGGACTCATTTTTACATTTATATCTAGAGTATAAAAAAAAATAGTTGGTCTCCATATTTGATCTGCTTTCACTTTTGAAAGATACTCAAAAATAAAAAGCAATCCATATATACATATACGCAAATAAAAGGAGGACTACCTATATCAGATAGTTCTTTAGACAAAGCGTATGTATTTTGAGTGTGACAAGAAATCAAAATAATACAATTGAATCAAACATATTACATAAAGAACATACTCGAACAAATACTCACAAGTACATAAGACTATCGGCGTTACCCCTTGCACCATCAAAGGTGCAAGTGCTAGTTATATGCTTCTTAATAGAAATGTTATATTCTTTAGAAAATGATAAATACGAATCCCACAATAATATATATTTATATATGCTCCATTCAATCCTACAAAGGTTGTATAATATTTCATAGACACTGTCAACTCAAAAATAAAAAAGATTTTCATGATGAAAACATTCTTTTATATTTCAAAAGTTTATACGGACAAAATCTATCGTAGAAAAACGTGGGTGGCTTCTGGGAAAAAGTTGTGACACTCAATCTTTCTCTTCACCTGCAAGTATAGCATTCTAAGATCATCTGTTCAACGTTACCTTTATAGAAGTTCAATTTATATTCTTTGACTATGCTTAATTGTTGACAGCACATCCTTCAAATTCTGCCACCACTCGCAATGCTTATCCTTCATCAAGAATATATTCACTTTTCCCAATGAAGTTAGCAGCGTTTTCCTAAAGGACGACATAAATGGTGTAGCTGTAAATTATGGATAACATGCAGCTATCCGTTGAGATTATTTTGAACATTTGTGGATTCCTTTATTGTTTTATTCTAAATTTCTACAAATTAGAGCATTAACAATCTTCGACTTACACAATCGAAACATGTATCTCTGTCTTGCATGTATTTGGGTTGGCTCACTATCCATTCCAATCGCTGTAAGAGAGTTGTTTTCTGCTCCCCTCAAAGGCTTCCTAAATCGAAGAAGAGCAGTGAAAACCAACATTGCTCGTCTTATGTTTGGGAAAACCCTGGGGGGGTTAGAAATCTGCTCTCTGATAAAATTCTTCTTCATAAGAGTTGGGGGTTCCTCTGGTTGTTCATAATCTCAAAGAAATCCTCGCCCGCTAAGGTATCTACAGTGTTTTGCCTTGCTGATAGTTTGAATATTTATAGATGTGTCCGCAAAGGGCTATATTGTATACAAAAGAGCTGCTGAATTGTATGATGAATACTTTACTCGTATAAGTTTTGTAATCAGCCAGTTTTATAGGCTTTCCTAGTTGAATTTGATAAGTTTCTTTTATATGAGGACTTATTGATTAATTAAGATTTTTATCTTATAGTAAAGCTCTTAAATTGCTATTAATATTAGTTATATTTTGTGAATGGCTGAGTAGTTGTGTTTTGGAAAGATTTTATGAATGTCATGTTATGATTTATATAAAATCATGTTTTTAATATAAATACGATATTATATTTTAATATTTTTTATTTAATTGTTATTCATTTTTCAATTAAAATTTAATACCAATTTTATTAGGTTGAGGAAAATAAAGTAAATAAATTTTTGATGAGAAAAAAGATTGGTTGGGAGGAAACTCAACTCCTAAGTAATTTAGGATTAATCCATTAACAAAAACTAACATTTGGGTATTGTCTTGATAAACTTCAAACTTAAAGAAAAACAAAAAGGTCAAGCCTAGAGCCAGAGGAAGAGAAAGTCCTCAAGAGATGATAATAGTTGTAGGTGATGGTGGAGGATCATTTCTAGCATTAAAATCTCTATAATCATTGAGCTAAGAAGGTTCCAGGTCTAGAAATGTCCAACCATATTTCAATATGTTCATTCTCCTTCTTTCCTTCTTTGCAAAATAAACATTGCCAAGCAAAGCCAAGGAAAATCCATTGAACAAAGTTAACTAGTAGTTCCACCTAGTGACCAACTAGAAGTTGTGGCTAATGGCTACGTAAGTGTAGGTTGAGTCTATGTGAGAAGGGGAGACACAAGAGCTAGGAGGAGTGTGGAAATCACAAGATGGCTGGTCCCACTGTGTCCTCAACACCTCCCTTAGGAATTTGGAGTGGCATTGGATGAGGATCCATCAAGAGGTACTCAAGCCATAATATAAGGAGCAATTCCCTAGCATTGAAGGAGCTCATGTATTTGAGCCACCTCAAGGGAAACTTTATAATCTTGTATGTGAATCTAAAAGAGGACAATGTTATAGATATATGCCTTAGAAAACATATGCATGATAGTATCAGTAATGGTATTTGAAAGATTGTTGAATTCCTTTCCTTTCATAATTAAAATAGAATTGGTCCATTTGAAAGTGTTGAAAATTTGCAAGATTAGAAAGTGGAGAGAAGGATGATATCAAAATTAGATTATGTAGCCAACAAAATATCAAACGAAGGGAAAAAGGAAAAAAAAGACTATGAACATAGACCCAATAATTCTAAGTTCTTTGCAAAAGCCAAAAGAGATTAAATCAAATTTCTAGTTGATGGTAGAAAGGAGAATGGCAATCTAGAATGCCCAGGTAATCTAATGGAGAACCTAAAGATGAGCCTTCAAACCATAAATGTAAATTATAATGTGAAAAATTTGGATATATAGTACTTTACCAAATTGTAATGAACCTCTATCTTCGTTGAGAATGAGAAGACTACACATGTCATCTCTAGCTCAAAACATACACCATTAGAAAGTTATGTGAGAGTCAGAGATAACCCTAGTGAGGGTGGTATGTTTCAAAAGGAGTATCCAGATACATGCATCACCAATCTTTTCACCATGGTCTCTTAGAAGTGATGCCAAGGTTATGCAATAGTTATAGTGGCAAAAGAGAGAAAAGAAATTTAAATTTTGATATAGAAGCATCTTGGATTCATTTCAAAAACATTTTATTGGTTTTCTAATTTTAGTTTATTGATCATTTGAATAGTCTTATATTTTCATTTATTTTTCTTCTTCAACCAAAGTTTCATAATGTGGACCTATCGAGCATCATACACCTTTACTCATAATTCTTTATGTTTCATTGATCTCATGTTCTCTTACATTATTCCCCAAGGAATGTTTTCCTCGTGTAGCATGTGAAATTTTTCTTTATGCAAACTTTATGGCTTCATGTGATCTCTCATGGATTTTGCTATGGCTTCCTATATATTGTGTGCACCCATTTTTGAGCTTGTGGGTGTTCGTGAGTTTTATTGTATTGTGTCTGATTTACTCTTATAGGATACACCTATCTATTGTAATACGTTTCCTTATTTTGAAAATTGTAATCTTTCAATTTACATATGTATCTCGATGGCCATATATTATAATCTAGTTGATCATTTAATATTTCATATTGAATGTCTACTGTAATTGTAAGGACGCAATGAAATAGACCTTATGACAAGAAATGTGTGCTCAAATATAATTGGATCTAAGTATAACCCATTGAATTATGTTGTTTCATATCTATTTGATGATGTGCTTCCATGGGGTTTTTCTTGTTTCTTGGATTTGATATACCCTTTGGGGATTCTTCTTCTAAGCTTGTGTTTGGGGGTATCAAAGAGAACCTTTTATTCCTTATAGAATTTTGGATTGTGGGGAACCCTTATTTAAAATGGTTTTAGGGTAGAAGACCTAACTTATGATCTTAAATTTTATAGGGTCATGATTTTTGTTGGAACTATTGATAAGATTGTTCATGGAGGAGAAAATGTAGATCATTATATGATGGATATGTTGGGAAAAAAAAAATCTAAGCTTGATGTTATTGAGACATCATAGTGAAGAGGTAGACCTATTCAAGATGGTAGTGAAGATCAAAGTGAAGTAGTAGAACAAGTCCTTTACTAATAAGAAGGTGATGAAATATTGCTAAGAGATTTAAGAAGATTGAAGGCTAAACCAAATTTCAATCCTATAGATTATCATAGTAAGCTCTATGATGATGAATTATTAGACTAGATCTCTAAAATGGAAAAATATTTTGAAAATAAAAGTACATCAGTTGATAAAAATGTAAAAATAGTAGTTACAAAATTTAAAGCATATACATGTCTTTGGTGAGAACATTTGGAAACTAATAGGAAGAGAAGAGGAAATGAAAATCTTAAGATGTGGGATGATATGGTTGGCAAGTTGAAAGGTAAATTTCTCCTTGTGATTATGAAGATAGTTTGTGGATAAAATTGTAAGATTTGAAGCAAAAAGACATGACTGCAAAAGAATATACTTAAGAATTCTACAAGTTAGATATCTGATGTAGACATATTCATGATGTAATAGAAAATATTGTAAGGTGCATAAATAGTTTGATCATTTATCTACAATATGAGATTAGTTTGGTAAAGATGGATAGTAAGCATGTAAATTCACACAATAATAAAAAGAAAAGTTAGAAAAAAGAAATGAGAAAAGGCATAGAGGAAGAGTTAAAATATTTTAGATGAGTAGAGGAGGACCTTGTGGTGAAAGTAAAATATCTTAATAATGAAATGAAAATAAAGAAAAAGGTAAATCAAAATGTCAATATGATAGTCCATACAGAGGTAAAGGTGCTTTTTCTAGAGGTAATTATGCTAGTTTCTCTAAGAATACTAATAATAATAAGAGGGAAGACATATTTTTGTTTAAAGGTGCTTATTTTAAAGGTAGGAAAGAATGTCATAGAGGCTTTGAATGTCTTGATTTTATTAAGAAGAGATGTATCTCTAGCAGATATGTTTTTATATGGGGAGATACATTTGATTCTCCTAATGGACCAAAAGAAAAAAAAAAATAGTTAGGAGGACATTGGGGAATGTAGAAATGGTTGAGGATCCTATTTTGAGGAAAACTCTTTTCAAGACTATATATCAGGTCACATGTAAAATTTGCAAAATTACTATTAGCAATGGGAGTTCTGATAAATTATAATAATAGGATTTCATTACTAAATTACAGTTATAGAGACTAAAATACCCTAAACCTTATCAAATTGTTTGGATCAAGGATGAACATAAGTTAGTAGAAAGTGAGTAATTCTTTGTGAAATTAAATATTGGAACCTATTCTAATGAAGTCTTCTGTGATATTATACCAACTTATTTTTGCCACATCTTGTTGGGTAGACCTTGGCACTATCATAGACAAAATTTTCATGATAGTGAATTGAACAAATATATTATTTAGGATTATGGTCCAATAAAAAAAATTCCTTTGATTGAGAAATTTGAAAATGATCACCATACTATTGTTAGAGTCTATTTGATTCAAGGAAATCAATCCATTAAGCATTTGAAGGAAGAGTGTATTTATTTTTCCATGATTTGTACGAAGACAAGAAAGAACAATGAGAGTGAAAATGTACTTGAAATTAAATCATTATTTTTAATAATTCCACTATATCATTTCTGATAATGTATCAAATTGATCTTACAAATAGTTAGAAATATCAGTCACTATATTGATCTTATACATGGACCTAGTTTCCCTAATAGAGTACTGCATTCTCATTTACCATAGTATCTCTTTTATAAATAAAATTTCTATCAACATTGGGAGATTTAAATGATCTATGTACTTCTTCATCAGATTTGTATAAAGTTCCTTTAAATTCAGCTCTATGTATTCTCTTCCTCTACTCAATAGGTTTTTTTATCATCCTTGGCGTTCTATTTATCCTTCACCTAGTGTTCCTTATTTTACAACCCTTGAGAATTACCTTTGATGTATTCTCTTCAACTTATCTTCTAACTTTAAATTATAATGATAAACATCATCAACCAAATAAATATCCAGCATACCAATCTCATTCTAAATAATGAATCTTAAACTATTTATATATCTAGACCCAATTTTCTTACAAAGTTCTCTATGTCAAAACTGAATAGTCAATTTGTAGAACTCCTTAGTATAATACTTCACAATCATATCCTTTTATTTCATATTCTAGAATCTCTTAGGTTACAATTCAAGTTCATAATCAATAGGAATGAACTTAACCTTAAATTTTTTTGTGATCAATATGCATCTAGTGATCTTCTTTTTAGCTTCACCTTCTCTATCTCATTGTAATTCTATCTATCACAAATTAGCATATCCTTTCATCTTAGCCTCTACCAACCTCACTCTAAGGATATCACCAACATTTTCTAAGTCAAAATTGTCTTCAAATTCAGCAATCTAACCAATCATGTCTTCAATTATCAAAGTAACTAAGAAACTAGAAACATCCATTTTATGATTCAGTTTCAACCAAGCTTCATATCTATCTAGCTGACTAGTTCTAATTTCTATAGGTCTCTCCATGTTTTTAGCTCTATCCTCACTACTAAATCCAAAAACGTCAAAGTCTTCAGTAGCTTCCTTGTATCAATCTTCACTGCCCACACTCCTTGGTACACCAATTATTGCTCTCATGATCTCGACAACCATATCAATCTTCATCAACTCCATCTTAGATATGAAATATGATCTACCCTTATTTGAATACTTAATATCCATATAATCATAGAGATGTGCAATTACCCTAGGGTCCAATCTTCTTAGAGGCATCCTCAAAGATCTTCAAAACTATTTTCAAATAATCCTTAGCAATCACTAAATAGATCAAACTAAGCTCTAATACAACTTGATACAATTAAAGGTAGGTGATCTTCAAAAGGACATGACCTAGCCCCTACAAAATAGCCAAACAATTGAAATACAACAATAACACAAAAGATCTAATAGAAAACCCAAGTTATTTATTAATCAAATAACTGATTACATGCAATGTATTGGCCTATAAGGCCTTGCCAATTACAACCAAATACAAAAGAAATTAGAGTAGTAATTTTGCAAGATCTCACTAGATCCCAAATAACTTCTAGATAGCTCAGAAAGATGAAAATACAACAATCTAGTAGAAATCCCAAGAAATATCTATATGGGTGCTCGCTAGCGACCAAGAAATCTTCTTGTTTTCCAAGCCCACTCTCAACTACTAGCTCTGCTCAAAATTTTGAAACTGGATATATATTCCTAAAATACCTTCTATTACTCCCCTCTATGGTGAATAATGACTCTATACATCACAAGAACCTCTTACTCATACTAAACCAAGCCACATCTTGGACTAACAAGTTACATTAAAGAAACACTCAAGCCACAAGTCAACCAGACATATTAACTAACACTTTGAACATGCCCCAAGTTTAGAATGCATAACTAACTCATATGAAAACATATAATTATGCATCCTTAGCCTTAATACCACACACCATTGAATTATCTACATCTAATATTGCATAACATAACTTCTATAGATCAAATTTTGTAGTAAAAATCCATAAATTTTTTGAAACAAGTAAAAACATATTATCCATGGCCACAAAAATAGATCTAACTCTAAAATCATCCCTCCAATGATTATTTTCTCATATGATAAGGTAAACCAATAGGCCTCAAACATAACCCTAATGGTGTAAAACATAAGTCCTGTAAAATCCAATCTTGATGGTCTTACATCATCAATACTTGGGATTTCTCACTACCCAAGGAGTCCCCTACATCAATATTGTAGTAAAGTATATAACATTAGTGTATAAAATTCAAGATAGGTGCAATTTCATCCTACTCATGCATGTGCCAAATTTTTTTTGGCTCATCGAGTATGTTGACATAAAAGACATGACCAATGCTAAGGATGTTTGGAATAAATTGTTGAAAGCACATGTACATGACAAACAGTAGTCTTTTCAAGAAAAAAATTTAACTACAAAAATAGAAGAATGTTGGTTATGGAAAAAAATACTTTTTTCATGTGACTTTGATACTCTATTTAAAGTCAGTAAGAAGAGAAGTGTTGAAGGATTGTATATTCTAGTCAAAATGGAAAGTGCAGTATAAAAAGAATATCAGTTAGCAATAATGACTAGCTAAAAAATTTACTTATGAGGCCTAATCTTCTAAAAATATTCTAGATTCAGTAAACATTAATCTATATTATTGATTTTTAATTGGCTATAAAGGTAAATCTTAAAACCTCTCATGTACTGACACCATAATTTGATAAAAATTTCAATTCTTTCAATTTTTATTTTATTTTTTTTTAACTTCAAAAAAAATTGTATATAGATTGATGACACATAAATTAATATTAGAAAAATTATAAATTAAAAATGTTATTAAAGTTGTAGTGTACCTCACTATTTTACATTTAAGTACCACCTTTGATTCAAAAATAATGCAAAAATAGTAAATAAACTCATAACATTATAAAATTTATATTTGCAATATCATAATAGTGAGAACTCTAATGCGTTTTTGTTTTGTAAAAAAAATTGATTGGGAAGACCCTCTAAAAATTATGGCAAGGCAAGAATTTGTTAGTTCAATGGCTTAGCCAAACCTTGAGACGTCAAGAGATAGTCTTGGTCTCACAAAGGCTATCCCAAACCAAAATTTGAGGCAAGAGAATAAAAATCCCACCCCGTGTTGCAAGAAATGGGTAGCCATTATTTGAAATACAAATAATGGGTGCTTGTTTTGAAAAATTCAAATCAACATTTAAAATACATTTAAAATCCAACAAAAAATAAAAAAATGTTTTTTTGAAAAAAGGGCACCCGATTTTTAAAAAATGGGTACCTTTTTTTTTTAAATTCAATTTTTTTTCATTTTTGAAAAAGTGGGCACCCAATTTTTTAAAAAAAATTTATCCATTTGAAAATAAGAAAAAGGGCACCTAATTATTTTTTAAAAATGGGTACCCAGTTTTTAAATTTTGAATCAGGCACCCGAGCCTAATATGGGTACCCATTTTTTAAAAATAGTTGCCAGTTTCTAAAAGAGCATGATATCAATCTATTGACTTCTTTGAAATTGAGACCCAACTTCTTACTTCTACCCTATGGTTAGGGTAGTACTATACAAGGCTTATAGGTACAAATTATTTGATCAATTCAAAGTGATATAGATAGGAAACATTAAATTGGTGAATAACATAAATAAATAGGTAAAGATCTTATCGGTAAAGTAAATCTTTTTGGTAAACATAAAAATGAATAGGTAATTATTAACCAAAAATGCCCTCCCACCAAAAAATTGAATTTTAATGCCTAAGCCTACCCAATAGTTACCCTCCATATTTAAAATATTCAAATACCAAATAGAAATACGAATTTTTATTTATTTTTAAACTTATTGTATTTCCTTATTTCCTAAGTTTATTTCTCAAGCCTCATAAATTTTTGGACCATCAAATCAAAAATAATCAATGGCAGGCGCTTCCCTGCTTTGTAAAGATGCAAGGTTTTTAAAGAATGTGGGCAAGTACCTTGTCCCCACATCTATTATGGGTCCTATTTTGTGGGTCACAGGCAAGGTGGAAAAGATGTCAAATGAGCTGGGGTAAGGTAGGGTTTCTATACAATGTTGGTCTACATGTCTATAGAGGTGGATGCTAAGTATTCAATGGGTTAAAATGTTTTAAAAGTAGGAACCACAATAACTAGTGTTTTTCATCATTGTTGATATTATGGAGATTGAAAATCGATGCTTTTCTACGTTTTGAAGTTGTGAGGATTTTAGGCAAAGTGAGCAAGTGCCTTACAGACATGTCTCCTTGTGGTCCTGAGAAGAGGGTAAATAGTTACCAGTGACAATAAAGTTTGTGGTTTCATGAGTAGACAATAGTTAAGTTTGAAAGGATGGAATGGTTATGGTAATAGGGTGGTCAAACTTGTGAATACTTTGCAAGGCGGATAAAGGAAATAAAACTACTAGGCCGTGTGATAGATTCTTTGAGTTTCTTTGTTGACTTGCTAATTTTTTAGGGTTTTGACATGTCAATGGGGTTGGAAAATAGAAAAGTAATGGAAAAATCTGATCTTTGGATGAATAACAACCACTCTACGGTTCTCCCCATGCACAGTTATAGCTAAGGGATATTTGATCACCATTTGGGTTGCCCATTTTTCTCAATTATGCATTGATGGTCATTTTTTCTGTCTTCTCAAAGTTTCATTTTGATGATTTCCTACATTTTGGTCTATACCAAAGATGTGATCTTCTAGATTTGCAGTGATTGTTCTCTGTAAGACTTAATGATGGTGGTTGTGGAGCAACTTTCAGTAAGAAATATCTCAATTATTCTTGAATTATAAAAGCAAAGTTGTAATTTTTTTGTTAGGGTCAACATTTCTCTATTTTCTCTAATATTGATCTACAAGTTCATTGTAAATTTCCTTTGTCTTTGGACCTAATGACATTTTTCCTCACTACTTCAGCCATTGATGACTATGCAAGATCCATTTCCCTCTCTTTGATATTTTGTGGCTATATGCAATTTACATGATTGTATCTCTTTTTAACCTATGAATATTCTATAACTGAAATCTCTTCTTCCTTGTGTTACTCATTTTGGTTGTTTGATCTACGTATGACTATTAGATTTAAGCAAGTATGAATCTATATATCTTTGATGTCATAACAATTCAAGTGTGCACATATGGGCAGATATTGGTTTGAACACTCTATTTTGGTACATCACCCCTTAGGTTAAGTTAGGCATATTTCCTTTCATACATTCCTTCTCCCTTCTCCTCCCAAATTCTAGTTAGGTGCATCCTGATAGTAAAGGAAGCTAGCCTTCTTCAGAGACTTAACCTCATAGTTCAAGTCCCATAGCTTGGAGTTTGTTTCCATGTTACACAAGGTTTCTTGAGATGCATTCCCTTAGGAAAGGGTGCAAGAATATGTGTCAACAATAATCTATATGAATATATATGAATGAATAATAGGTAAAAAGGTAAGCACCAAATTCTTATTAGTCAATGAAAAAATAGTTCGTGAAGACTTGAAGCATGATCGTAAGATTTAATTTGGTAGTCAAATTGGATATCTGAAAGGTTTATGCATGATCTAAGGAAAGAGGTAAAGAAAAAAAGATCAAGGTAATATGTTTATGGAAGATTATTCAAGAAGTTTCATCAAGGTCAAAATGAATCATTGAGATGGAACTATTCTTAAGGTAAAGATCAAATGCAAGCAAATATTTTCAGAGAAAAGGATGGAAGGAATCATTAGAGGAACACCATGTTGAATTTAGATGATTTAATTTAGTTTTAGGATTTGTGATTTAAGTGATCCTAAATTTAAGGAACAACACCAAAACAAAGTTCTTATCCTATTAGAGATGATTAGAGAATGTTGTGATCATAGAAGAAGACATTATGTTGAGTCTAATCAATACACATGATCAATTATGGGATGTTGATCTATTAAAAAAATTCATTGGATAAGACCTAGAAAATGTATTGAAAATTTATAGATGATTCCTAAATATTACTCTTTAACCATTGTAACAGAAAAATCCCTTAGTTAGGAAATCTTAATTGATTTTTGTAAAATCATGTAACTTGGTGACATTATCTAAAGAGTATTTAAAATCCTCTATTAAGGTTACTACTAATAGGGTACAAAACTCTAACAAGTCTCTGCAGAATTTTTTTAACAAGGTAGCAACTAACAATGTCTTTATAACATGTAACTAGGAAGGCTCATTACAAAGCTTATTATAGAAGAGAAGAAATACCTTTTAAAATCATTCTCATACCATGATTTTCACCCTAATAGATTTTCCATGAGATAAATTTGGTTTTATGGTTGTGTGGATATGTTTTGTGTGCTCCATGTTACTTAAAATTTGCTTTACCTATTGTGCTAATAGGAAGATTAAGAGCCTAAAGTTAAATTAGTTTGATAAGTCTAATTAGGATTGAAATTTAATTTGGCTGTTGATTACTAATTCACCCCACCCCCTAATAATCACTAAAATTCAACAATCCAATCAATTAGGTCTTCAAGATTCACATTAATAGATAAGTAAGAAACATCCTTCTTATACTTTAGTTTTAACCAAGCTTTAGATGTATCTAATGAACCAATTCTATCTTCCAAAAATCTCTCCATGTGGTTGGTTCTATCCTCACTACTAGATCTAGTAACCTCAAAGTCTTTAGGAGCTTCCAAATATGTATCTTCATTGCCCACATTCCTCGGTAAACTAGTTGTACCTTTCACGATCTCAATGATCATATCATTCTTCATCAACTACATCTTAGATCTGAAATATGATCTACCCTTCTCTAAAATATTAGTATGCATAACATCATAGAGATTTACAATCAGACTAATCCCCAATATTATCAGAGGTTTCTTCCAAGATTTTTGAAACCCTCTACAACAAATCCTTAACAATCATCAACTAGATCAAACTAGATTCTAAAACTTGATGCAATGCAAGGAAGGTAGGTCTTGAAAGAAGCTGACTTTCCTCTAAAGAATAATAACATAATATAAATACAATAATAACACACAAGATCTAATAGAAAATCCAACTTGTTTATTCTAGAAACAATTGATTACATGAAATTTTTTAGGTTATAAGACCTCATTCATTGTGGCCAAATACAAGTGCAATTATAATAATAGATAACTCCCATGAATCAATGCTCACAAAAAAATCTCCAAAGTTCACCCAGGAAATAAGAACATGTTACCAACAACCACCAATAGTGCTCTAACTCCAACATGATACATTCAATTGTTATGTTCTCATAGGATAAGGTCCACCAAAAGCCCTCAAACATAACCTTAATTATGTGAAACATAAGGACCACAAAATACAAGCTTGATTCTTCTATGTCACAAACATATTGTATTTCCCACAACCCAAAAATTGTCCTACATTTATCTTGTACTAAGCTATCTAATATTATTATTTAAAACTAAAAAAATGTGCAACTTTAAATCCTACTCAGCCTTGTGTCAAAATTACATTTAGCTCGTAGAGTATGTTGATATTGAAGACATGACCAAAGCTAAGGATGTGTGGGATAAATTGTTGAAGTAACTTGTACATTATGAACATGTATTTAAAAATAAATTTGATAGTATTAAAAGAAAATATGATGAAATGAAGATGCAGCCTAAAGAAAATATTTCTCACTATATTAAAAGGACAAAAGAGATTTTTCCTTCTATTAAATCTTGCATGGGTTATATTTAACTAATTTTTATAATAGAGATACTAAGTTTAACATTTTTTTTGGATAAAACATTGGAAGAGGTTTAGTTGGAGATAAACCTGTAAATTGGGATTTAGCTTTGGCACAAGCATAGCTTGCATATAATAATTGAATTAAAAAAATACTAAGAAGATAGTGCTTGATATTTTTGCTGGAATATATCCTAGAGGAGGTATTGAATTGATAAATCTTAATCATGTGAAGAAGGATGAAGTGCAAAAGAAGAGGGGTATATTGATTTTATGAGGAATTTTCATGATGAAGTGAAATATAACTCAGAGTGTAGTAGTTAGAAATATAAGGAAAAAGTAGATCAAAGAAGGAGACATCACATTTTTTATTAAAGTGGTGAAGTGATTTTCCATTTGAGGAATAATATATTTAGGACTCATTGAAACTTATTGCAAGATGAAGATGATGATGTTTAGGCCTTGTAAGATCTCAATGAAGTTTGATAGAGACATTGCTTTTAAAGTTGAGTTGCTTGATGGCATGGATATTTCTCCCATGTTCAATATTTCTTATATTTATGAGTATTATGTGTTTGATGATGAAAAAATTGATAAATATTATTATCCTAAGATGTAAATAGATAAAATTGAGAGGATTATGGATAGACTAGTGAGTAGGAGCAACAAAGGAAAGGATTCATTGTAGTATTTAGTCTAGTAAAGATAATACATGGATTTCTCAATATGAGTTGAATTATTATGAGTTTTTTTAGAGTGTTGAGTTTTCCTATTATGGACATTATCTCTCTATTTACCTTGTTCATATAATACAGGAGCATCTTGGGTTTACTAAAAATCTTGCATCATCCAAGAGATTTTTGTGGTTCTCTATTTCTAATTTGTTGATCATGTGAAACGTCATTTTGTTTATTTTTTTTAAACATAGTTTCATAATTTGGACGTAGATCAAGGAGTATACACCTTTGATCAAATTTCTTCATGCTTCATCATTGGCATGTTTTTGTACATTCTTCCTCAGGGTATGCACTTTGTTGGCACAAATTTGTAGCATGTTAAAATTTTCTTATGCAAATATCATGTTTGATGTGATCTTCCATTGATTTTCATGTATCTTCCTATCTTGTATGTGACCTGATTATATGCTCTTGATTTTTCATGTATTTCATTGTATGGTCTCTAGTTTTCGCTTATGGCATAGGACATATCTCTTGTAATATGTTTCCTTATTTTGAAAATTGTAATTTTTCAATTGATCAATGTGTCTTGATGGCTATATATTGTAATGTGGTTTATGTTTAGGGGTATAACTTAAAAGAAAGATCTACAGTCTAGTCTCTTGATCATTTAAGCTCACATGTTGAATTTATGTTGTACCTAGAAGGATGAAATAGGGTATGCCTTATACCTTGAAAATTATACTTAAATATTGTTGTGTCTTTATATAATCTATTGCATTATGTTATTTCCTATCTATTAAATATTTTGTGCTTCTGTGTGTTTACACTTTCTTCTTGGATTTGAAAATTTCCTTTGAGGATTATACTCTCTAGCCTATGCCAAATGTATCTTTGTCACAATTGGAAAGGAAAAACTCAGCTGGAGATTCTCCCTTATGCAGTCTGGTATAAGTTTGTCCATAGATAAGATTTTTAAGAGTGTCTAGACCATTATAATGCTAATGCAAAGCCCAAATTCCCTAAGCTATAGGTAAAGGAAAATCTTGCACATGAAGAATAGAAGACCACAAAATGATTTATTGATTAAAATAGATCACATTCATAAGGGTGAATCATGCCAACATTACCATGGCCTTGTAGCTTTCCAATCTTGCTAAATACGTTTGACAATAAATTTTCTTTTTATATTAACTAGTTCATTCATTAGGATAGTGTAATGAAAAAAAAATCTCTCCATGTTGAATAGTGAATAGGATGTGCAAAAGAAACACAATGATGAAGAAAATAATTCCCTGCTTCTTTTCCAAGATGTAAGAGGATGATCCATTTAATAGAAAGAGCACGACCTTGTCTATGAGTTGAGTTGATACTTAAGCCTCCATATTGATGAGGGAGACAATAAAATTTCCATTTCATATGGTTAAAACTATTATATTGAGGATCAGAAGCCTAAAAAAATCTTGCAAATTGTATTCCAATTTTTCACAGGCTTCTATAGAATTTGACCAAAAAGAGAAATAGTAAACATGATTGGAAACAAGAATCTTTGAATGAATTTTTTATTTTCTAGTAAGGGAAAGAGGATTGGTTATCAAAGAGGAAATTTTAGACTTAGTCTTGGATATAAATAGATTCGACAATTCAACAAGATACCCAGAAAAGAAAAATGCAATGCATGTAAAGAAACTAAATTGAGAATATTTAATCCATTTCCAATTGTAGGTTCAAATCAACTACAAAGGTGAAAAAATTAATTGGTGAAAATTGAGTGTCAAGTATGCTATTGGATAAAAGAGGTAGATGCAAAGGAAAAAGTATGAATGAATTTGATAGCATTTTGAATGTTGGTTTCATCCTTAATAAGAGTGAGTAATAAATCATCAAAAAATAGATCATTAACTAATTAGGTAAAGTGATATCATGAATATGATAATATGGATAGAAAATCAAAGGAGATACTAAAACCCTAGGTAGCTAAAACATATAAGGTAGGAGAAAGAAGACAACTTATCCTCATTGATATATGTAAACAAGAGTTGATTTTTTGTAACTAAAGTCTCGCCTATAATGAAAATAAATATTGTGATTAGTATTTCTTTGCCAAATAGAGAGAATAACATATTTAGGACTAGTCTTTCACTTGTTGGATGAATTGCATTAAAAAATATAGAGTTATGTCCCAAAAGGTCATATTTCCAATAACATATAATTTAGGTTCATAATATCTAGTAGCGATTTCTAGTGATGTAAACAAGTAATCAATATGATAAATTTATAAATTTTGGGTCATTCTTCTCTATTTTTCCAAATAACAAGAAATATTGGAAGGAAAATGATACAAAATGACAATGAGAACCTTTTGGACAAGTAGCTCTAAACAAGTTATTTGGTACAACAAAATTTAAAATTCACAAGGTTTGGATCTCAATTTTTTCTAGCTATTTGTATTCCTGTATATGTTTATGTTTATATACTTGGAATCAAATGCTTAAAGATTTTCATTGTAGTTGGTACTGAATTGACCAATCTATATTTGAATATAAAATATGATATTTTTTTATTTAATTCTTCACCATTATGATGCAACACATCATTGATCTTACCCAAATCTATATATTTATATTTCATTGTTGTCCTCAAATTAACAGAATAGAGGCAACTTTTAACATGTTCAAATATGATTTAGACATTTTATTTTGTTGCTTAATCATTTAGAGGAAGAAAAATGTCACCCCTAAAATCATGAGAGAATTAAACTATGTTCAACTACTAATCAATACCCATAGTGAAAAAAAAATACATGTTTCAAATGTAACATAGAAATGATACTTTCAAATGTTTACAATAGGGAAAAATAGAATTGTTGGAATAAAAATCCACTTGTTTGGAAACCTATTCATCATCAAAAAAGCAATTGATACTATAAGTTGAAACCATTACTTGTTATCTATGGTCATGTATACATGGTTTGGGCATTCTCAACCAAGGAAATATAGAAACATGGCCTTTTGATACCTTTTTATTCTAATTCAAGTTGTATATGACTATCTTTCTAGACTCCATATCTAGTTTAAAGAGCTCTTGGCTCATGACCCTAGCCCTGCAATATAGGGTTTTATTTTCATTACATTCATTAAAGTTCTACATAATTTAAACTAATTTAATTTAAATAATATTTATTTTCATAAGATATCAAAGACATATATGATGGTGCTAGAGAAGTGTAAAGAAAATTCTGAAGAAGTATATAATTTGATAAGTAGGAGATAATTTCCACAGCAAGTCACATTGTGATACTGCTATCAGGATTTAACTATGTGATTTTGAGTCAAACTAATTGACCCATGTTTCACGAGTATGGTTCAATGAGTTTGACTCAAAATCACACAGTTAAATCCTGAGAGCAATATCACAATGTGACTTGCTGTGGAAATTATCTGCTACTTATTAATTGATGAGCTTAAAGGGCTTTCTAATGAATGCTTCATAAGGTGAAACACTTGGTGAAGTCTTTTAAAATGGGGTTGCAAGATTTGACTTTAACCATGGAGGAAACTCCATAGTTAAGCGCACTCAAGCTGGAGTAGTACTAGGATAGGTGACCTCTTGAGAAGTCTCGGTGCTTCACCCTATGAGAATCACCTAGATCTAATGAGTGTTAAGTGTTCCATTTATTCCCATGAGAGATGGATTCATTTTGAATCACTACTCATGAAACATGGGTCAATGAGTTTGACTCAAAATCACACAGTTAAATCTTGATAGTGGGCTTATGAAAAAATGTCATTAAACAAAAAAATGATATCAATAAAAATGAAATGACTTCACTGAAATAGGAATTTATTCAATATGTGAAATTTCCGTAATTTTAATAAATGCATTAGGGTATCTATTAGAGTGAAGTCCCATACATTGACATAAACAAATAATTTTGATTTGGAAATGTTGGTAGCCACCTTATGTTTCTTTGTAGATAAATAAATAAATAATATAATAATGAAATTGATGGGGGAACTATAGAAAGTAAATACAAGATCACTAAGCTTTAACATAGATGTCATGGGAAGCCCAATTGTTGTGTATAAGTAGATTTTGATTTGAATTCAATGGAATAAGGAGAAATACAATACCATCAAGAATTGGTATGCACAAAGTCAATGCATAAAAATAATTTGAATTTCAACATCTAATCAATGTCTACTATGGAATGAACTCTTAAATAGTATAGTGAAAAAATAGATGGATTGAGTCAACACTTAAACTATACAATGAACAAATAGGTTGATCAATGAAATATTACTCATCTAAAAAAGGAAAAATTAGTTTCATTGAACCGCATTATTTTATCCAAAAACCATAAACCTTAGAAATTGCCCTAATTTAGTTTTTTGAGAAATAATGAATCTTGTTATAAGTGCACAATGATGAAGCATATAAAATTTAATAAATCTTTAAGTCTACTAATGTACTAAAAATGGAAGCATTGTGTGTACTTGGAAATCCATATCAAGGTGCAGAGGATATAGATGTGGAATCATTAACAATGGTGAAAGAAAAATGATGGAGGAAATTTGATCAATAATTTGATTAAGTTTTATCTCAACAAGAGTCATGCTAGTAGTACATGTCATTTAAGGCCAAGATTTGAGTGAGTTAAAATAAAGGAGGAGATAGATGAAAGAAGATGACCTCTTCTATTATATTCTCAAATAGGGCTTGATGAATATGTTTTAAAAATGTCTAAATCTACAGATTTAAAAGTTTTTTACTTTGATTGTGATAGATATTACCTGTGATTCAAAGAGAAAAAGAATAGTATATTGGATCAAACACCATAGAAAGATATTTTAGCTCATACTTCATGAATGTATGTGTTGGAGTGTTTGTATTGGATCTAAAAAGTTTTGTAAAATTCTTTATGAGTGTTCTTATATTGAATGTGATAACCACAAGAAATGTTTAAAAGATATTCCTAAAATAAAAGAAAACAATGAAAAACATATAGCATAGAAAATTAATCGAGAGAATATCAAATTTAGAATATTAGGGGTTGAAAATGGATACTATCAAAAACAACCAGAGATTGTAGAGGCCAAGAATAAAAAGTTGAATGGATTTGGTGCTTTGTTGATTAACTAAAATAAAAGTTTGTCATAATGAACTTAATATGTCAATTCCCTCAATGTGAATATTATATGTGTCCACCTTAGTTTAAGCATTTGTCACCACTTGTCACCTGTGCTACAACTGCTATCAATTTCTATGAATTGGTAAATGGGTTTTGTCCCAAACTTTCTATGGAGTAAATTATTATGATCACCCAGAAAATAAGTAACAACAATTGGGGGAAATGGGAAATTGAAGAAGAAATTTTAGATTAATCGGTGATAATGTCTCTACCTTAGTATATACCCAATATTTGAATGTCTGTATAAAAATTAAGATAAATATTAATTCAAAATAAAGCATCAGAAACATCATTGGCAGGGACTAAAAGCTCTTTTCAATAGGACCTGATACAAATGATTATGTCAATTTAATCAATATACAATACCATCATCCTAACCACATGAATCAATTTCAACAAATTTGGCTGAAATAAATCTTTTCAATTAAAATGGAGACTTGTCATTCTAAACCATAAAAAACCTACTCTTTTAAATCATGAGTTGGCCCATACAACTGAGGATTGACTTTCTCCTACAAAATAACACATTGAATTGCTTCCAAAACCTAATACATAGGACTCTTTCCAGATCAAACAAGTGCATATTAAATAAATGTGAATCGATACCATATTATTAAGTAATCTAGGAAACATTTGTTTCAAACATAACAAATTTTGAAATTTCTTCTTCCAAACACAACATTGCCATTGATTTCAAATGCCAAAAAAAATGTAAGAAACTGAAATCTCATGGAAGCAAGAAAACATCATTGAAAATCAGTAAACTGTTACAAAATATTTTGTGTCAAAACTACCCATGTTACACTCTTGCAAGAAATTAGAGGGAAATAGGGGTCCTTGTTCTTATCCCAAATCCATCTGTACACTATTCCAATTTCAATCAACACGTGGAATAGGCTGATCCAGATGTCTTAAGGAAGTGTTTTCCATTGCATGCCAAATATCAGAATTTTTGCCTACTTAATGATTTCTAGTATGTGTAGTGTTCAATAAATTCCATATGTTAAAAAATAATTTTTCTTATTTTTTCTTACATAAAAACAAAAATACTACCTAGGAAATCAACCGTAATGAATTAGAAAAAATCAAATAAATTATAAAATCTCACTCTAATAAAATATTTTGTGTAAAACATAGGATAAAAGTACTACACACAATTTCCAAAGAATGAATTAATAAATTCAAGTGATATGAAAACTTTAGTCTCTACCTATTTATAGGTGGGACTAACAATAAGATGAACATTTCTAACCATTGATACTAAAAAACTAAAACTTGCATTAGCATTGGGGAAAGTCATATGAATACAAGAACAAAAACCTGGGCAAAAACCAAGAGTAGAAAACATATCCAAAATACAATATCACTCTATATGCAAAAAGAGGGGTAAAAATTTATTAAGATAGAAAAGAATACAACAAGGAGAGCTCAACAAGGAGCTCGATCCTGAGCAACAAGATCATCAAATTCTTGCACCATCTCAAAGGACAGTTGCCCTCTATCCCTAATATTCCAACCCGGATCATGACTAGAAGCCCATTTGGCTAAACAATCAGTAGGTCTATTCCATTCTCGCGGAATATACTTGAACCTTATGAACTGAAAAGAGGAAGAGAAGAAAAGAATTTGCTTAACAACAATGGCTAGCTGCCAACTAACATCCTCAAGCTCTTGCGAAGAAAGCATGTTCACCACCACCTGGGAATCAAACTCACAAATAATCTTACTCCATCCCCACAAGCAACACTGTTCCACAGCATATAAAATAGCCTGAGCTTCCATGAGATTGTTAGTATAATCACCCTTATGAATTGAGAAGAAAAATTTAACATTCCTAGAACTACAACGAGCCACTCCGCCAATACCAGCCGAACTAGGATTCCCACGAGAAGAACCATCAGTGTTAATTTTTAGAACTCCACAGGAAGGAGGAGTCCAGTGCCCATCCCGTTTAACCCGACCCTTCCTCTGATGGTGAAGCTGCCTGGACATAGAAGGAAACCTATGAGCCGCAACCCCATCTTGCAGATGAAAATTGAGGTGATTACAGATAGCAAGATCAACCGGATCCATACCCCCATCAAGCTCACACTTCACAAGAATAGTTTCCTGGAGAGAATGTGATATTTTCCACCAAAGATGCAAAACACCAAGCTGAACATCTTGGAATCTGCGACGATTCCTCTCCAACCAGATTTGCCAAAGCATGAAAGATGGGCCAGCAATCCAAGTGGCCTGGAGAGAAGAAGACTTGGAGGGAGCACTAGCCAAGCGAGCCCAGAACTCAGGCAAAGAGGAAGCATGCCGACAAGAGCAACCCCAAGCGCTCCACCAAAGGTGCCATATCTGAGTAGAATAGGAGCATTGGAAGAACAGATGGGAGACAGACTCCTCTCCATTACCACACAAAACACAATAAGAGGGGCCCTAAAATCCACGTTTACAAAGATTATCCCAGGTAAGACAACGATTGTGAGCCACTAGCCACATGAAAAAATTGCACTTGGACCAAGAAACTTTATTCCAGACTTGCTTCAACCAAGGGACCTCAGCATCCCCAAATAATTGTCTAGTTATCTCCTGATACCCAGCAGAGACATGATATTTACCAGACAAGGTACCGCCCCAAGCCAATACATCTGGACCAAGCAAAGAGGAACACTCTCTAGAGGCCAGAATTTGAGAAAGCTCCTGGCGATCCATGTCTGTACCTCCAGGAGGCCAATAAGAGGAATGCTTCCATCTATAACCAACAACAGGTCCCAATTGATAAGGAGTCTTGTAATGAGCCACTTTATCCCATCCAATGGCAAGAAAAGAGTCACAAAGAGGCTGAAGATGAGGGTATATGGATAAAATGGAAGGGAATCCATCCCAAGCATCAGACCAAAACAAAGCCTGAGAACCTCCTTTACATATCCAGAACAGACCCCTCTTCACCAACATCGCACCTGTCTTCAAAGTATGCCAAACCATTGAGCCACGACCTTCAAGAGGAAGTGCAGAAACAGAGCAAGGATCAACACCATGAAAATATTTATGAGTGATAATACGAGCCCAAAGTTGATGCTGTCCAGAGCACCATCGCCAATAAAGTTTAGCAGCCAAAGCTTGTCTACTCAATAGAGCAGAACGAAGACCAAGACCACCCTCCTTTTTAGGCCTACAAACAGTTGCCCAATTAACCAAGCTCCATTTAGTACTACGCAAATTACCACTCCAAAGGAATTGTCGAGAAAGAGCATCAAACTCCTTGAGAAAGTAAATAGGTGCAGCATGAACCATGCTTCTATAAGTAGGAAGAGCTTGGATAACAGCTTGAAGAAGAGTAACCTATGCAGCAGTAGAAAGCCATCTATGAGTCCAATGATTTACCTTATCCTGAAGCTTGGTAATCAAATTTTGCCAGAAGAGATGTGGCTGCCTAGAAACAGCAATAGGAATGCCAAGATAAGTCAAAGGAAGTGAACCTATCTGAAACCGTAGGGTACCAACAATCCTGTGCTGAATAGAATCAGGAGTGTTAGAAAAGTAAATGAAAGATTTGTGCTCATTAACTTTCTGGCCTGAAGCTTCCAAATAAATGTCCAAAGCATGTCGAAAGGCTTCAACTTGCTTGATCCTAGCAAGACCAGCAAGGGCAGAATCATTAACAAATTGAAGATGGGAAAGAGAAGGTAAGCCATTACCCCACCGCTAGCCTTGAATAGAATTCTGGGACACCTGATGCTTAATGAATCTGCCCAAGCCTTCAGCCATGATGATGAATAGATATGGGGAGAGAGGGTCACCCTGGCGGAGGCCTCTAGAAGCAGCAAATAATTGTGAAGGTTGAACATTAATAAGAATAGAAAAAGAGGTAGAAGTAACGCAACTCATAATCCAACTCACCCAGTCAGAGCTAAATCCAAAAGAAAGAAGAATACACCTTAGGAAGCTCCATTTAACTCTATCATAGGCCTTAGCCATATCCAGCTTAACAAACATGGCTCTCTCCCTTGAAGTAGCCATAGAGTGAATAGCCTCAATAGCAATAACCACCCCATCCAAAATTTGTCTTCCAGCAACAAAACCACCTTGTTCTTCTGAGATAATAATGGGAAGCCACCTTTTTAGTCTCTCAGCAATCAGCTTAGTAATAACTTTGTAGACCACATTACATAAGGCAATTGGTCTAAAAAACTCCAATTGATTAGCACCCTCTCTCTTAGGAATAAGAGTCAAGAATGTAGAGTTCAAAGCTCGAAGCATCTGCTTGCTAGCATAGGATTCTTTAACCACCTCCAACAAATCATGATTAATGATGTCCCAAAATTCCTGAAAGAATTCAATTGGAAAACCATCAGGACCAGGAGCCTTCCCCTTAGGCATGCCAAAGACCACCGCCTCCAGCTCTTCCAAAGAGATAGGACGCATGAGATAATCATTCATTTCCTGAGTGATAAGGGAAGGAATAAAGGACAAAATAATATTTTCTTCATTATCAGCAGGAGGAGAGTCCTCAGAGAAGAGGGTAGAGAAGTACGAAATAGCCTCCTGGAACAAAGCTGGCAAGGAATTCAGTTGGATACCTTGAGAATTAACCAAAGAAGAGATAGTGCTCTGATTCTGGCGAGATTGCACTGTTTTATGGAAAAAGGCAGTGTTTCGATCACCTTCCTGGAGCCAATCAACTCGAGCCTTTTGCTTCCAAAAAATTTCCTCTCGAAGTTCCCATTCTTCTAGAGCTCTAGAAGCAAGGGATCCAGCCTAGCCAAGATCCTCCGAGAAACCTCGATCTCTAATCTCCCTTGTGATGACATCAAGATTGTCTTGAGCAAGCCTCTTCATAAAGTGAAGATTCCCAAAGCATTCCCTATTCCATATCTTGAGCTGCCTTTTAACATATTGAAGCCTTTTAGAAAATGAGAACATTGCAGTACCATATGTAGGGGCACCATCTTTCCACCAACAAAAAATAAAATCATGAAGAGAGGAGTCACGAAGCCACATCAATTGGAACTTAAAAGGAGGATGCTTCGGAACATAAGCCCCTATAGTGGAAAATTTGATTGGCCAATGATCTGAACCGCTCCAATCAAGGATTTCTAAAGAGATAGTAAGGGTGCCACTAAGCCAGAAGCAAGAAACAAGAAATCTATCCAGGCATTCTGAGATAGCAGCAACACCTGTCCTGCGATTATTCTAGGTATAGAGGCCATTAGAAGGCTTAAAATTAGAGAGATGCAAAAGATATATTTGTTACCGAAGAAGAGCAGAAGAAGGCCCCGATCTAGCCAAACCACCATGCTTCTCTTCCAGACTTAAAACTGAATTCAAGTCCCCTGCTAACACCCAAGGATGATAAGGATGACAATTTCTAACATATTGAATATGTTCCCAAAGTTCCTCCTTTCCCACAAGATCAACAGGTGCATACACATTAGTAACCATGATTACCTCTCCTGAGTCTAGAGCAGAAGCTACCATAGAGAGAGCTGAGCTAGAAGACATCCAGCCAAGAGGAGAAATTTTTTGAGGATCCCAAAATATAGCTAAACCACCAGCACTGCCTGTTGCCCCAACACACTGGCATTGCCCACGAGACCAAATACTAGAGGCATGTTGGACCATAGACTCCACAGAGAGCTTAGTCTCTTGGATACAAAAAACATCAGGATTATGATCAACCACCAAGTTATGAATAGCCTTTTGTCTAGGGATGCTATTCAACCCCCTTACATTCCATGAGAGAATAATCATCATTGGTTAGATTTGGGAAAATGAGAATCCAAAGGTTTCACTGAACCAGACTCAATCAATATATCTCCTGTGAGTTTAATCTTCTCTTGGTTTGTTTTGTGCCCACTCCTTAGAGGGGGAGAAGAAGAAGCCCGCTTAAAGGGTCGAGGCAGCAACCCCAAGGGGAGAGGAGATCCCTTGCCCTTACTTAATGGTAGCACATCCTTAACCAAGTTAGCCAAAACAACATCATCATCTTCCAACACTGCAGGAGTCACCAGAGCCGCTGTCACAGGAGCTACAGGAACCTCACAATTCTGATATACTACAACTTGAGATGCCCCACAAGCATCATTAGGAACAGATCTCTCATCTGGGCAAGCTGGATCAGAATAGATAGGAGGAGGAATACCCTCCTCTAGAACCATACTATCCAGTACCTCAAAATGGTTAAAACCTGAATCAGATAATCTTTCTTTCAAAGGCCTCTTTTGACCACGTCCCTTAGCTCGAGCACGAACAGGGGTAAATCTATCCTTATCCTGCATTGGAGCCATACCCTTACCTATAGCATCTTGTGGATTCATCCCCTTGGTAGTATTAACCATTTGAGATTGTGCTTTCCCTGTAGTATCTGCCAAACCACCAGCATTTCCAGCTGTAGACCGATCCACTCCTTTGAAACTCAAGTTACGGGGGCACTGTTGCAGTAAATGACCATACTCATGACAAATCCGGCAACAAAAAGGGAGGGATTCATAATCTAACTGCTGCACCCAAGAAGAATCCCCCAGACAAATTTCCAAAGAATCTGGTAATGGGTTATTCAAATTAATTTCAACACAAATTCTAGCAAAAGAAATAACCTTTTTATCAAGGGTTTGATGTGCGATCGCAGCTGGCTTCCCCAACAAAGTAGCAATTTGTCGAAGGATGTCTTCACGCCAAAATTCCAAGGGAAGACGAGGCAAGTGAACCCAAACTGGCACTGTTGAAGGGAGATCCTTAGCAGAATTAAAACCTGAATGCCAAGGTTTGACAAATAACCCCACATTGTTGTAGAAATAAGGGCCTCCTTCAAAAACACGATCACGATCAGACATGCAAGAGAATACAACAAAAAAATAACTATTCCTTGCCAACATAATCTCCATATCGCCTTCCACCTGCCAAGAGCGGCGGATCCATGCCTCAAGAGCGGATAGGGAAATCCAGATTCCAAGAAATTTGAATATCAAAGCATGCTTGGTCCAATAATCAATGTCCTCCATTACAGCCGTTGGAGGAATAACCAGAACAGGGCGATCATGTCTACGCAGAAGACAACCATTAAATTTTTTCAGCTTGGAGCTCTCCCCTGAATAAAACGATTCAGATCGCATTTTATGCATAGTTGGAGAAGAACCATCTGTTCTCACCAACGGAGAAGAAATCCCGGGCCCTGCCATGCAAATAATAAACCCCCAATCCAAAATTGACTACAGAAGATCTCCAAAAACACCGATGCAAATTATGTCCAGCAGCTAACAATCCAAACAGAACAGAAAAATAGTAAAGATCAAACACCAAGAATAGGCTAGGGGAAAAACCCGAGCCCAGCCGGCAGCCAACGCTTCTCAGAGACTCCATCCGTTCACCCGACCTTTTTCATATCACTCTATATGGTTGTAAGCCCTAGTATTATATTTAAAAAAAAAAATAGATGGATGAAAATCAACTGTTCACATTCCATACTTAGTTAGTGAGAAATAATGTTATTGAAAATTAAATGGGCATGAATGAAGCTTGTTTGTTTAAGGAACGCTATTTGGGGGAGAAGATGACTAACTCTAAGACACACATCCTTAACCATAATTTTATAAGAAAAATCAACCAAAGTGATAGGACACCAATTATAATTATATTCAAGATTGCCCAATTTACATATGAAATTTTATCTTACATAATCTTCAAAACACACACTGAACTTTTAAATTCTGTTGAGTTCAATTATAAAAAAACATAGAATTCTATTGAGTTCAAGTATAAAAAATCATAGATTAACTAATGATATTTCCACTTGACTTTAAATATTTGCCAAAGTAAAATACACTAGGTCTACAAATAAAACCTTAGAATTCTAAATGAACGAATCAAATAGTATAATTGGAAGAGTATCTACCATCACCAAGAAACTATGTAAAACATTAAACTATGACAAAGGGGAAATATAGATAATTAATATAAATACTATTAAAAGATACAAAATAGATATTACAAATTTATGCTTTTAATTTACTTGGTAGGTTTACTCATTCACCAACTACATTACTTATTACAATAATAGTATCTTCATAGTAATCAGTGAGCTTTTAGTTTTACTCATTCACCAGCTCTCACATGGAAAGATATGCAGATTTTAGTTGTTTATTTATAGCTTTAGTGTCTCACTTTTAAGCTATGGTTTTGGTTGTTTTATTTATATTAGTGTTTTTTTATATGTTATTTGTATTATTTGATTGGCTAGAGCTGTTTTTGTTGGTGGTATTTTAAAACAAATTTGATTAAAATTATATGATTAACAAGTGGCATTGATAAAATCATTCATGTGCAGCGTTTATGCTTCTACGTTTAACATACATGCAAGGAACGAGAACATGTGGAAGATAATGGCTCACCTACCTAAGTAATTGTCATTGTCTATGCTTCCACTACTTGCAAGAATAGCTGAGAGATGATGGCTCATCTAGTATGAAATACATTTCAAGAAATTCAGGCATTCATAAGAGGAGTGGAAAGATGTTGAGTTAAAACTAGTTGAAGAATACAATCCAGAAGAGAGAGTTGTGTTGTATTCAATTTATGTTCAGTCGTATTCGTAATGCCACTAGGATGCCATGAAAAGAGCTCTGCATGAATATTCCACAGTCAGTAATTGCTAAGGAGAATGATTAGATACAACTTATAGATGAGAGCTAGAACAAGCTCGATTGAATTGTTGCATTGATAGTCAAAAACATCCTATGCAAACCCTTGTCCTTGGGTCTCGCATGGTCAAGTTCATCCATCACGTTGGTTTGAGTTAGTTGTCATTTCTCATTGACAAGAGTATGATCACCGCTAGAGCTCGAGTACATGTTAATTTATAATTCAGTGATGTAAAATTTTCTATGAATCTCCATTGTAGAGAGCACATGTCCTCACATGTTTCATTCTTTCAACTCTTATAGCTGTAAACTATGTGGTCATGAGCCAAGGAGTCCATGTTGTAGCAGATCGGGATGGGATGGATGAAGGTGTGAAATGTTTTTCGAGCATGTATTGGTTCATCCCAGAAAAAGAAAAGTTGCTATTCTAAAATGATAAGAAATTTGATTGGAGCTGAGTTTGTGTTTTCTTTTTATTAATCATGTCACTCTTTGAGCAATTTTAAAAAAATTGATATTTGAGCATTCAGACTAGTCCAACATACTATAACAAATGCAGTCCTTTCCAATTCATTTAAGTATCAGTGGTTTGAATTGTAATGTTTACCATATGTAACTTTATCTAGGAAATTAAATTTTTTTCCTATTTACGCCGCGTAACCTACAGTGGCAGAATGGGGGGAACTGAAGTGGTGTGACCGTGTCAATGTTAACTTTTTAATATTAAAACTTTAAAGCTAACTAATATTATATTAAATGAATCATTGCATCCGTAAAAATAATATATAAATATTAAACAAACTCGTCTCATTTAAATGAATTAATTCGTCCACTTGACAATTCAATTTGGTAGATCAATTCTTCTCAGCCTGAGTTTCATACAAAACAATAAACTCTATTACTGAATATGAGTGAATATATTCTAATATCTGGTATGTGTAAATAGATCTGATGCGAGTGTATAAACTATGTGTGTATTTAGAGTAAATTCAGTAATTTGCAATCAAATATAATCTTATCAAATATAAATTCAGTAATTTCAATCACTTTGCATCAATTACTTCATTGAATGGTTGCAATATTTAATATTCTTTTCATTCTATGTATTTTATTTTCCTTATCCAGTTGCGCTTCCTTCTTTGTCCTTTGAACTTCTATATATGTTTTTTTATGTTTGACTTTTATTTCTATTTTAAACAATTTGTATATTTTAGTTAGGTTCCTTAATATTATTTGAAAGCTTCAAAACTATTAGAAGAACCAAATAAATGGCTTGGTTTCCTTTTATCAATTTAAATTTCCCTTCCAAAAAAGAGTGGGAAGGTGGGAGAGAGGGTAGAAGGGAAGGTGTGAGGGGAAGGGCAGAGGTAGGAGGGGATAGTAGGGAGAGTCAGAAGGATGGGATGGAGAGAGGAAGGAAGAGGATATTGAGGGATCAGAGGGAGATAGATAGAGGGAAGAAAGGGAGAGAGGGCAGATAGTGGAAAGAGGAGAGAGTGGAAGGGAGATATGGGAGTGGGAAGAGGTGGGGAAGAAGAGGGTAGACTAGAGGGGTATTAGAGTGGGAGGGTGGGGTAGTGGGAGTGGGAGTGGGAGATATGGGGAGATTAAGGGAAGGGGATAGAGGGGGAGATGGAGGGGGTAAGTGGAGAGGGGAGAAAGGAGGAAGGAGGGGGAAATGGAGAAAGGGGAGTAGGGAGAGTGTGTATAGAGGGAGAGTGAGAGGTAGGGGAAATGGGATGAGGGTGGGAGGGAATGCAATGAAAAGGGGGTAGGGGGGTGCTCATAAGAAGGAGCTATGGAAAAGGTGAGATGGGGAAGGAGGGGGAAAATTGAGAGAGGGGAGTGGGGAGAAGGAGAGATGGGGAGAGAGAGAGTGGGAGAGAGGGAGAGATAGTGAGGAAAGGGTAGACAAGGGTAGAGTTGAGGGGTATTAGAGTAGGAGGGTGTTAGTACCCAATATCAGCATGGTTTTAAAACTTGTAATTCATGATTTTAAACCAGTTTGAACCTCAGTTCAAAGTAGTATGAAATGGTTCAATGGTTCAAATAACCCAGCCTGCAAATTCAACATAAGCAAGTTTCAGATTGGTCCTATGGGTTTAGAATGCAGCGATTCAAATGCTCTGCTCCAACTCATGATAATTCAATGAGCCTACAGGCTTGTTGGTTTGATGTGGCTTATTCTATTTTCAGAAATCTTCATGGGGTATGACAGGTTTGAAGCAGTTCAAATGGGTTCAAAAATGCAGATTTGTTAATTCAGAATGGTTAAAAAATTGTGTTCAACTTAATACTAGAATCTAGTCTCTGTTCATAATTCAGTTTCAATCATCTCAATAGTTTCAAAAGATGCAAAAGTGCAGATCAAGATGAAGATTTTGTTTGAAGGATTCAATTGCAAAACTTCAAGTGCATAGTTTTGAACCACTTCGAATTGAAGTTCAAAGTAGTTCAAAGTGTTTCAAAATAGTTCAATTTGCTCATATAGGTTTAATTATCTATTCTGAGAGGTTCATGTGTATGATTCAATGGCTTGGTTTAGAAGTTCAAAGTGGTTCAAAGCAATTTAGAGATTAGGTTCAAATGTCAAGTTCGATGGTTCAATAGGTTCGATGGCATGACAGTTCAAAATCACATTTTTGTATATTGATAAATAGTGACTTGTAACTTTTCACCTGGGCATAATTTCACAAATCACTCTAGTGACAACATAAATGACTAGTCTAGCACCAGCATATCCAAAAATGAAGAAGATCCAACAGTGCAATCACAAGTTTAGAAGAGTTCATCCCACAGGTTCAAATGAGTTTGAATGGTTCAAACAGGTTCAATGGGTTCAATTATTTTGGTTGTTTTATATACCTCCACTCAGTCTTCAATAACCTTTGACTCAGACATAATTTTCTTGATCGCTCCTGTCAAGTTGTGCAGAATCACCATTTCACTAACATATCTGAAAATTAAGGAAATCCAATAGTGGAATAATTAGTTATGGTCCCTACACCAAGACCCATTTGACTGTCAAAAAAAATCTGCCCAGCAACAAATTTTTATTATTATTTTGGACAAATTTATTCATTTGCCACTTGCCCAAATATGCTAAGATGATGTTTGATTGAGTGAAAAACCTTTAAAAGCTAAATGTCATAAAAATCAAAGAAAATCTATCAAGGAAGGTGAAGAGAAATGGTTTCAAGATTCAATTATGGAAACTAAAAAGTTTTCATTGCAGATGAAAAGATAATAAATAAGCCAGCAATAGAAAGAGCAGGGATTCCACTTTCTCTCTACTACTAGAGACTTGGTGCTTCAGCAGGAAGGAGAGGTTTTCCCAAATTTGATTCCATTTCCTTGTGGAACTGTGGGAGGCAGAGCAAGTTTTTGATTTTCCTATTCTGAACTGTGTGTTAGCAATAGGAGAATTTTGATTTGTTAGAGCTTTCTTTAATGGTGATTGTAATAGCAAATGCAATCTTATGCTTTTAGAGGAGGGAGGCTTGAAAGTTAATTGTTTGTCAAGTTTGAGCAATCTACTTTCCACTAATTGTGATCTTTGTGTCAGTTTGGTTTTCTCTAAAATACATTGTTATATTTCCATATCTTCATTTCTACACTTTCTCAAGAAGATGGATAATGTGTTTCTTGATTTTGTCTTTTGTAGCATGTCAGGGTGAATGGACTTTGTGTCATTTACCATTAAACTTCTTGTAGTTTTTTAGTTTTTCCCACATCTATGCTATATTTATAGGTAGATGTTTGATATCCTTTTGTCCTTTCAGGTTAAAAGCATCAACATTTGATTTATTGAATATCTTATATGGGGAGCTATACCCAATAAAATTTAGAGGAAGGTTGTCATTCCCACGATAACCTATCCAACTGTTGGTGTTGATTTGTCCTTTCACTTGGGCATTCAGGGTCAGATTTGCACACATTTTCTTGGAGGACAATCTGTTCACTAATATATTTTTGGTGACTCTACTGGGGAAAGAGTCACAATTTTAGTGTTTTCTTTTCTCCGAAATCTAAAGGTACCTCCTCGAAGATGGAGGTTGGCGGCTCTATTGAGGAAGAATGTTGGAAAGTCTTCCTTACATATCAAGAAATCTTGAAGGAATGGGTTCCAGCAACAGATAAAGATAACTCAAAAATCTTTATCTTCATCCCACCATTCCAAAATGATCCTATCAGAGAGGTTACTAAAGAACTTGCAAAAAAAGTGGGCTGGTTAAAGTCTTTTTATGGTGCAATTCTCATCTAGAAGAAACCTCAAGTGCAAGATCAAGAAGAAGAAGGAGATGCATGTGAAAAAGAAGAAGCAATTGAAAGTCAGGAGAATGATGAATATCTAGACACCTTTCAGCCACATATGATTCTCGTCACCACATCATCTCTAATAAATTTCGAAAAGGAGATAAATATTTTGGATTTCCCATTTTCATTTTCCTTTGGAGAAAATTTTAAATACATTAAAAAAAAATGAAGATGTCTCTTTTCAGTCTATTCCTATGAATATAGAGACTTGTGCAAAATTTTTTCCATACCATGAGGATAGCTTAGTTTTTGATACCCAAGAAGAGAGTAATAAATCTGATTTCCCTCTTATGTGCCATAGCAAAAATATGGCAGATGTGACCACAGTAAGGAATCGATCCCAAGATGCTAATGGTGAGATTGTTTGGGGCAGCATGAATGCATTATACTTGCCTTCTGAAAATACTGAAGATGTTAAAATTGATGACAATCCTCCCTTTGTACCCTATGATCTCCTATATAACATGAAGGAGCAAGGAGAAGGTTGTCTAGTAAATTCTAGTAGTATAGACATATCTAAACAAAGTGAGGAAGCTACAACCATAGTTCATCCTAAAGACAACCAGACATGGGTAGATAAAGACATTCATGTTGAAAGTAAAAACCATGGCAGAAGTGATAACAAAGATAAAGAAAGGCTGACAATGAAAGAAGAAGATTCCTTGGTAACACCATCTTACTTCAATCCTCACAACCCTTCTATTCTCGCCAATCATGCTAATACTCAGGGAAACATGAATAAAGAAGCTTTTGAATATTTCATTTCTCCATGTTTTGAAGGTTTCAGATTTGAAAGTGATGATAGTCATCTCATTTCAGAAGTTCCTATATGTGAAAAATTTGATAATAACATGCTGCCAGAATATCACTCTTTCACTGTTAATGAAATTGATAAAAGTGACCTTTCTTTAGAGAGTTTCCCTTGTAAGAAGGTTCAGAATAACGTGCAGTTCAAGATTGAATCTTGTACTTTTGTGGAAGATATAGACAACCTCTCATGCTTAAAAATTTGTGATCAGCACATGGAAGGATCTAGAATGCTGAAAAGCATTTTTTCCAATGAAGAAGAGGAAATTATAGGCAGATTTCTATCATCACTCCAGTTGGATTATTCCTTTGATGACCACCCGAGTATTGATTCAAATCAGATTGAGAATGAAGCATTCATTGATAAATTTTCTTTTCATTCCTCTATGCATGGTTTTTCTAATTTGGATTGTAGAAGTAGTGCTAGAAAATGTGATGGCGGTTTGGGAAAGATAAAAGATATTATGCATTACATGCTGGATGACAATCTGATTCTTGAGAGAGCTGAGGAGAACATATACTTTTTGGATGAAGTGTTCCTCTGCCTACAAGTTGACTGTGATATTAATAACCATATGCAAGAGCTCAAAATTAAATTTGGCCTGTCGTATGTTGAAGATCAATCCTTGGATGAAAAAGAATGCTATGATGAGTTGTGGCTATTTGGGAAAGAATGGTTAGCCAACATCTTGATATGTGCTATCAACTTGCAGTTTAGCATTAAAGAAGTTGGCTATAAGTTTAGAGCTGCTCAAATGAGACATGACTTGCTGCTCTAGAAAGGATGCTACTTCTCCTAGCCAAGAAACAGTTTCACATGATTCCTTTTCTTTCTTCCAGTTCCTGTGGTAGGTTCTTTCCCTCCCTTTGTAAATATTGTAAATAAGTTTTTGTTGTGCATAGTGGTAGTTTGAATAATGTGCAAGCTTCATCCTTGCTAGTAGTTTAGGAGTTTTTGTTTGCCAATTTTGGCCTACTCTCCTCCACCCTTTCTGCAAGTAGCTCCTTGTCTTCTTTTCTTGTTGGCTCTATTTTCCCAATGGATAAGGCACTATTCTTTTCCCAGAGATTACTGGAGTTCTCTAATTTTGTATGAAAATCAGTCCCACAGATAGATCCCTTGTTAGTATCGAATATGAGCATGGTTTTAAAACTTGTAATTCATGTCTTTGAACCACTTTGAACCTCAGTTCAAAGTGGTTTAGTGGTTCAAATAACTTGGCTTGCAGGTTCAACATAAGCAAGTTTCAGATTAGTCCTATGGATTCAGAATGCAGCCATTCAAATGCTCTACTCCAACTCATGATAATTCAATGATCCTACAAGCTTGTTGGTTTGATGTGGCTTATTCTATGTTCAAAAATGTTCATGGGGTATGACAAGTTTGAAGTAGTTCAAATGGGTTCGAAAATGCAGATTTGTTAATTCAGAATGGTTTAGAAATTGTGTTCAACTTAATACCAGAATCTAGTCTCTATTCATAATTCAATTTCAATCAGCTCAATAGTTTCAAAAGATGAAAAAGTGTAGATCAAGACGAAGATCTAGTTTGAATGATTCAATTGCAAAACTTCAAGTGCAGAGTTTTGAACCACTTTGAACATAAGTTCGAAGTAGTTCAAAGTGTTTCAAAATAGTTCAATTTACTCATACAGGTTTAATTATCTATTCTAAGAGGTTCACATGTATGATTCAATGGCTTGGTTCAGAAGTTCAAAGTGGTTCAAAGTGATTCAAAGATCAGGTTCAAATGTCAAGTTCGATGGTTCAATAGGTTCGATGGCATGATAGTTCAAAATCCCAGTTTTGTATACCGATAAACAATGACTTGTAACTTTTCACCTGGGCATAATTTCACAAATCGCTCTAGTGAGAACATTAATGACTAGTCTAGCACCAGCATATCCAAAAATGAAGAAGATCCAATAGCGCAATCACAAGTTCAGAAGAGTTCATCCCATAGGTTCAAATGAGTTCAAATGGTTCAAAAAGGTTCAACGGGTTTGATTATTCTAGCAGTTTTATATACCTCCACTCAGTCTTCAATAACTTTTGGCTCTAACATAATTTTCTTTATTGCTCTAGTCAAGTTGTGCGGAATTAGGATCTCACCATCATATCCAAAAATGAAAGAAATCCAATGGTGGAATAATTAGTTATGGCCCCCACACTGAGACCCATTTTGACTGTCAAAACAAATCCGCCTAGCAAAAAAAAATTATAATTATTTTGGACTAATTTTTTCATTTGCCACTTGTCCAAATATGCTAAGATGACATTTGATTTAGTGAAAAACCTTTAAAAGCTAAATGTCATAAAAATCAAAGAAAATCTATCAAGGAAGGTGAAGAGAAATGGTTTCAAGATTCAGTTATGGAAACTAAAAAGTTTTCATTGGAGATGAAAAGATAATAAATAAGCCAGTAGCAGAAAGAGTAGGGGTTCCACTTTCTCTCTAATACTAGAGACTTGGTGCTTCAGTAGGAAGGAGAGGTTTTCCCAATTTTGATTCTATTTTCTTGTGAAACTGTGGGAGGAAAAGCAAGTTTTTGATTTTCCTGTTCTGAACTGTGTGTTAGCAATAGGAGAATTTTGATTTGTTACAGCTTTCTTTAACGGTGATTATAATAGCGAATACATTTTTATGCTTTTAGAGGAGGGAGGCTTGAAAGTTAATTATTTGTCAAAACTTTGAGTTTGAGAAATCTACTTTCCACTAATTGTGATGTTTTTGTCAATTTGGTTTTCTCTGAAATATGTTGTTATATCTGCATATCTTCATTTCTACACTTTCTCAAGAAGATGGATAATGTGTTTCTTGATTCTGTCTTTTGTAGCATGTCAAGGTGAATGGATTTTGTTTCATTTACCATTAAATTTATTATAGTTGTTTAGTTTTTCCCACATCTATGTTGTATTTATGGGTAGATGTTTGATATCCTTTCGTGCTTTCAGGTTAAAAGCATCCACATTTGATTTATTGAATATCTTATACAAGGATTTGTACCTGATGAAATTTAGAGGAAGGTTCTCATTCCCATGATATCCTATCCAACTATTGGTGTTGATTTGTCCTTTCACTTGGGCATTCAGGGTCAGATTTACACACATTTTCTCGGAGGACAATTTGTTCACTAACAGAGGGAGAGGGTGAGGGTGAGGGAATGAGAGTGAAAGTGGGAGTGGGAGAGGGAGATGGCGATGGAGGGAGGGAAAGTATAGAGCAGGTAGGAGGAGAGAAGGCGAGAGTGGTTGGAGGGTGAGATGGAGGGGAGAAGAAAAGAGCAGGGAAGGGGAAGGGTATAGAGAGGGGAGAGGGGGAAAGGATAGGGGTACAAAAAGGGGAGACAAAGTAAAGGGGAGGGCTATGGAGAGAGGAGAGAGAGAAGGAGAAGGGAAATGTGATAAGGGGGGAGGGAGAATGATGAGAGGAAAAGAAAATATTGGTACAAATAGAGAGTGATAGGGGGTAGAGGGAGAGGTGGGTAGAGCATAGGAATATTTGAGTGGGAGGGTGTGGGAGTGGGTGAGGGAATGGGAGTGGGAAGGATAGAAAGAGGGGAAGGATAGTGTAGGGAAAAGGAGAGTGGTAGGAAGGGGAGATGGAAGGTGAAAGGGGGGAAAGGGGAAAGAAACAGAGAGGGAAGAGGTAAAAGGATGGGGAAATGGGATGATTTGGGGGGGGGGGGATGGAGAAATGGGAAAGGAAGAGATGGGGAGGAGGGGGAAGAGTGGGAGAGAGAGAGAGAGGTAGGGTGGATGAGGGAGATATGGGTATATCATTTACTTATACATGAAGATATGATAATGAGTACATAATATAAAACGTTAGGTGCTAAGCAAAAGAATCACTTGATATTATTATAACACATTATAATCAAGGTGAACATGTCATGCCATTATGTATGGTAATTCAAGGAACAACTAGAATAGGTAAATCATATCTAATTCAAGCCATTTGTCAAGCTCTTTATGATTCATCAACATGACAACATTCTCCCCTATTATTATTAGCACCAACTGGAATTGTAGCTTTTAACATTGGCACATCAATTATTAATTCAACTCTAAGAATTCCTCTTATAGATTTTTCTGACTTACAAGGCACAAGGCTCACAACATTACAAGAAGAAATTCAACATATTAGGTACATATTAATTAATGAAATGAGCTTTATTGGTTAAAATTTGTTACAAAATATACATTCAAGATTACGTCAAGCTTTTCTAGAAAATTCAAACATGAATTTTGGAGGAAGATCAATTATTTTAGTAGGAGATTTGGGACAACTACCTCCTGTTAGTGACAAACTACCTTATGATAGTAATGGTCGAGAAAAATTATTAGTGGAAAATTTCAAGACTATTGTTACTTTGGATAAAGTGTTCAGACAAGAAGGTGAAAGTGAAGACCAACAAAGATTTTGCCAATTATTGACTAATATACGAGATGCAACTCCAACTATAGATGCTTGGAAATTATTAATGACAGGGATAGATGTTTCATTGACCCAAAATGTTAAGGAGGAATTTGATAATAATATTCATCTATTTGCAACAAATGATAATGTTCTTAATCATAATAGATTGTTTTAGATTAAAAATTTAATAAATTTCAGTTTTACATGTGGCGTTGTGGATGCTACTAGCCTAGATATCTTTATACATCTATCTAAAACACACCAAGAGATATCAAGCTTGAGGTGCTTATTTCAATAAATAGTTATTGAAAACAGATAGGCACTTCAAGCATGATATCTCTCAGCGTGTTTTAGATAGTTATTGAAAATAGATAGGCACCTCGAGCTTGATATCTCTCAGCATGTTTTAGATAGATGTATAAAGATATCTAAGCTAGTTTAATTAGACATTCCAATATTGCTATTCAATTGGAACCATGGGGATCTATATTTGATCTGAATCATAGAGATTGAATTTTTTTCTTTGATTAAAAGGTTAAAGGTTATAGAGATGGTTGTGATATTGCTATCAGGATTTAAGTGTGATTTTTGAGTCAAACTTATTGACCCATGTTTCATGAGTAGTGATTTAGCATGAATCCATCTCTCATGAGAATAAATGGATCATTTAGCACTTATTAGATCTATGTCATAATGTGGGGTGAATTATCGAGACTTCCTAGGAGGTCAGCCATCCCAGCAGTGGTCCAACCTAAGAATGGAGTTTCCTCCATGGTTAAGCCCAAAGCTTACAACCTCACTTGTAAGCTTTATAGTTATTTACATTTTCTAGTTATAGAGATAACATTTAATATAACATCTTTATATTTATTTACATTTTCTAGTTAATGGTATTTAATGGGGTAGTTTCCTTTATGCTTTCTATCAACGGAGTAGTGATCTTGGTTTTCCTTAGTGCTAAATCATAAACATAGCGTAATTGAAATTATTTAGATAATATGTTCAATCATAAAATAGTGATTGTGTAGTTGTTCATAATTGAGTGAAATTTTCTCTTTGAGAAAATTGTTTGATAATGAGGTTGATTGTTGTGGAAGGGGGAATAACCATGAAATGGCTCTTAACGATTTTTTCTCATCGAGACAAAATGGTGTGTTTATTTTTATTGTAACCATTGGTCAAATGAGAGTATAAAATGCCAGTCCATGGTATTTATAGGAAAAAAAAATGGTTATTATTATTAAAGTTGATTTGTTTAATAGTTTATTATTATAATAATCTCCACTTTTAGTTGATTAAACCTATTTTCTAAATTTTGTCAAATCTTGTTTTAAAATTTAACTTTTATTTTCTAATTTCTCTTTATTTATTGATAAATTTTATTTTTAATAGTGTTTAACTTAATTTTTAACTAAAAAAACAAAAATAAAAGCTATTGAATTAATCGTAAATATTAATCATGCTAGTCATTTTTTGAAACTTCTGAATTGTCAAAAGCTCATCAAAGTTGTCCAGAAGCTCAGTCATATGCAAGTTCTACTATGGTAGGTTTCCTTGCCACAAAAAAACCTCGATACAAGGAAAAATTCAGATAACAAGTTGAGTTACTAAAAGAGGGACACGCTAGCTATAGATTTCTCCATAAAAGACTTAATTGAAAGAGTCGAATTTGTTAATCTAGAAAAAAAGATCCACACTAAAATTCCAAATAAACTCATGGCCAACCATGTAGGTATTATCTCTAGTGTTGTTAGCCAAAATTAAATATAAACTATCCATCCTAAATAAAAACCCTTGTATCAAAATAGCCTTGGAGAATTTGTCACGGAGGCCTTTCTTATAGGGAGAAATTACAAAGCATTCGACATTTTCATTGGAGATGGCTTCTTATTCACTATGGGACAGAAACAAATGCTGTGGAAATAGTTGAAAAGTAAATTGTTCACTAAATATCGCAATTTGAAAGATTGGGAATTATCTAGATGGGAGGCCACCTACTGATAACTTATCTAAAATAAAATGTCTTTCCTTCAAGCCCTTTCAATATACTACATTTTTATAGCTTTAAAATAAGCAAGCATAAAATTTGATGGCAACATGATGAAATGAACATCAGTGGATAGCTAAACATATTCAATTTGCAATGTGTTCTAACAAGCCAAAAAAAATGCATTCATTCATTTTTCTGATTTTAGAAAAATTTGAAACAAAAGATTCTAATAATATTTCTAAGATACAGTAGGTTAACTCATTGATATACACTTTTCAATTGCATTTTGTAGATGCTTATTTTTAGTTTGAAGTTTATCAATATTAAGTTTACACAATTCATATTAATTTGTTCAAATTTATTGTGATTTTGTAGTGTGTTATTGAAATGTGAAGTTTGTTGTTTATTTATTTTTATTTTTTCAAATAATTTTTAAAAAATTGTCTTTATGTTTGTTATATATCGTTACAAATTGAGTGCTTAGTGTTATTCTTTTTCAATCTCCTTTTCAAACAAATATGCTTTCATTTTCTGTTCATATTCATCCTTTTAATTAGGCTATTTCAAAGATTTGTACCTAAAATGAGCTAATCTAGTCTTCACTTAGGTTATAATAGTTTTACTTTCACCTTGATTTACTCTCTTTTATGCACATTTTCTTGTAGTTTTCGTATGAGATTATTTTTATCATTCCACTCAATCTATGATTTTTACTTTCTTATTTTTAAAAGAAATCTTTACAATAAGATTAGAATGTTCACCAATAAACTTTATATTTATTTAACTATATAACATTATTAAAACATAGTAACTAAACAAGAGAAAACATTGAGGGAGATAACTCTACACATGTGATGGCAGATTATCTATTAATACATCATAATAAAATAAATATGATTATAGTTGAATAAATAATGAAGGTTTTGAAGAAATACAATATATGAAAATTGAAATCCTATAAGTGTTCTCACTTCTTGTATTTTTAGGTATATTTGGTTCTTCACATTTGAAAAGAATGGTTTCTCCAAATCACTACATAACAAAATGATATTGACATTGATTTAGATTGGATATGTATCTTATCTATTATAAAATTTAAAATAATAAGAAAACATGAGTATATAGTAAAGTTTGTTTCATTTATTTTAATTGGTATAGTCAAAAATTATTTTTCTTTTCATAATGTATTTCAATAGAAAGATAAGAATAAGAAAAAAGATAAATTGAAAAAATTTTGTAGTTTGGAAACCTATATGTCTTAATTTGAGATTTTAAAAAAATCAAAGATATTATGATTTGAGATATATTTATTTAAAAATTAATTTTTAAAACTTAATTTTTCTTTTCTAATTAGTTAGGGTTAATTTTCCGAGGGTTTTAATTATTTGTTAACTTACAAAAAAGTGAGTATCTCTAAAATCACTACCACAATCTCACCTATTTTCTTACCTTTCTGAATATGTAAATTTTTTCTTATTTTGAAAAACATTAACATTGCAAAATTAATTATTTTTACCACTATCTTCACAATCATCATAGGCATATGTCTATGTTTTTTTTAAAGTAACTTTTTATATTCTTAAATAAATGTAAAATAAATTACATATTATTGTTCTACACTCTATGTTATACACTTTAAAAAGGAATATTTTTTGATTATTTTGATGCAAGTTATGTTTTACACACAAAAAAGTACTATAATTTTAGTATGCAGTTACTGGAATAATTCATTTAAAAGAAAATACTCATTACAAATTACACAAAATTACACAACTTCCAAATATCACTCTTAACTATCATCTTACCAAAGGAATTTTCAAAATACTGAATATAAATAGGCGTTTTGCATTGCACATGAAAATAACTATGTTAAGTTTTCTAAATAAATTAGCGACTTTTTTTTGTGTGCACAAGGTTTCACCCACCTAATCTTATTCATTTTATGCAAAATATAGTACTTTGGAAAGTATATGTAGAGTACTACATTTTATATTTTTTACACATGTTATCATTTTGAGTGGATGACCATTAAATTTTTTTTCTAAGTTTAGTGTTACCCAATTTCTAGAAAAAGGTGTCCACTTATACCCCACATTTTTGTATACCATCTTGGTGCTCTTACCCATATATTTTCTAATTATACCCTTTTAAAGGGTCTCCTAGAGCTCATTTTCATTCTAGTACTCTCTCCATTCATCAAGCTCAATTTGATAAGGGTCTCCTCCCTTCCTTCTCTTTACATTAAAGTAGAAAAAATAAACAACTTCAAAAGATAACTGATCCACAAAATCCAAAAAGGCCAAAATCAAGCTTTTCTTCACTACCACATTAAACTATAAAACTAAAATCGCAATCCAAGTCATAAAAAATCTTAGGGAACTAGACCCCATAAACAATAATAATGGCAATATCATTAATGCATGATTTCTATGCAATCATGACTAATCACTTCATACACCTCCACCAAGATAGATAAAGGGTCAACCCAAATTTTTAACCCCTCTATATATCTTCCATACTTTCCAAACTATTTGCAACATGATATCCTTCTCTATAGCTATGGGAAAATGAGAACTCTTCCAAGTTTTCTAACAAGTACCTTCTAGTTGAAATTACATCCTTGTCATTCTAGCCTATATTTTTCTTGTCTTTTAAAATGTTGATAGTTTTTAGGACATCCCATTTTATGATTTTCTTTTTCATATTTTTTTTAGTTAGCACTAAGACCCCATGGTAAATGGCTAGGAGTTCAACCTTGTAAGCGGTTTGAAAACCCAAGTTGGCTGAGTGAGATGCTAGAAAATCCCATGTTGAGCTTCTGAAAAGGTCATACCAACTTTCCCCACCTAGGTTTCTCATAGAGAAACTGTCAAAGTTCAACTTTACCCAATTTGAGTTGGTGGGGCATTTAATATTCCTTTTGATAATAGAAATCAAATTTCTCAAAGTTATCAAGTTATCCAACAACACCCATATGCCACAAACCTTAAAATCATAGGATCATGTGGTTGAGCCATGGTTTATTGTATGCCAAGTCTTCATATTCCACTTCATATTATGGATGAGCCCCATGCTCACTAAGTATATAGTTTTACATTTGTCTATGAAGATCTTATTATCATGTTCCTTCCATAAGCATAGACAACCATATAAGAGGGATTGTCTTCATAATTTTGTGAGAAATGGATGGGGAGAACATGATCTCTAGGAATTCAAGACCTCCTTAATATCATTATTCCAACACCATTTCACTTTTAACAAGAACATAATTTTTTTTTTACTTCTTAAGAAAAAGGACAAGAGAAGGGGATGTGGGAAACTAAGTCAATGCCATCTCCATAGATAACAAGCCTACTAAAACAATCTAAATACCTTTTTTTTTGAGATTATCAAGAGTAAGAATCTTATTATGATAGATTTTTTAGTTAAAGAACTTAACTTTTGGAATGGTTTTACTATCCTAAACCCTCCTCTATTGAAAGAAATCTGGTTAGCTAGGAACTAATAGGTCAAAACAAATTTTATCAGTATAATTTCCCAATTTGAAATTCTTCCAGATCACTTCATCCATTTTCTCCAATCCATAAAATTTTAAAGTGTTCAGATGAACTAAAATTTATTAAGAAACCAATTTCAAAGAAGCTTCAAACAAATTGATGTCAATCTTCTAGTTCACCTCATAGTCAATTCTTTCCTAGAAGTCCCTAACCTTGAAGTACAATCTATTAGTAGGCACATCCTTGAAGCCATGAATATAGGATGAAAGTCAAGAACAAGAATAGCGACCCAATCATCTAGCAAAAAATCCACAATAGCCCAATTATAAACCTTCCAAGAGGAACCTTGAGAGAGGAAGGAAATGGATTTCTTCAAATTCTTCTAAATAATTGAACCTTGAATAAGGGGGTTCCTTAGTAGACTGATCCCATTCCCATTATTGAGATATTCACCTCTTAAAATCTTAGCCCTTTCCAAATCCAACTTCATCAAATCTCATCCAACCCTTGAAATGAAAGCTAACTTTATTATGTGGGAGTCACTTACATTGAGGTCTCCTTGATTTAGGAAAAGTTGAATATTTCCCATTTTAAAAGCAAGAACATCTTCTTGTCTCCAACTCTAGCCTATAGAAAATTTATTTTTCTAGCATCCAAATTTTTCGTCCAAAGAATTGGTATATGAAATAGTGACATTACATACTAAATGGAGATCTCTATAACTGTTGTGAGATATTGGAGTTTCCCAACTTTACTAAGAACACATCTCTTCCAAGCTGCTAATTCCAACTGAGTCCCATCCATCATATTAGCCCAAACATTATTATCTACCTTAGCTGAACTCAAGGATAAAAAATAATATACTATAGTGGAAGAGTAGCAATTTGGAAACCAACAATCAAAGATATATAGTTTTGAAGCCTCTGTGGGGCATTGAAAAAGTACAAAGCACTCTTAGAAACTATTAATTTCTAGCCCAAAGCTAGGGAATAGTCCTCTAGAATATTCTTCTAGGCTTTAGGTTTAGGTATAGTAGCTTCTCCATCTATGATGGAGTCATCCACAAACTGATGGTGTGTGACAACCTCTAACATTAGACATGGCTTGAAGACTTTGAGAGTACTAGCATCCACCATCCTACTAAGATTCCTACCAAGAACATGAGCTAAAATGATAAAGATATAGGGAGATAAAGGTTTACCTTGTCTTAAACCACCTAAAATATTAACAAAACCCTTTGGGGAACCATTAACCAACCCCAAAAACTTAGGCAATTTAAATTATTAATCTATCACTTGAATGATTCTCCCTCTAAATCCTACTTTCTTGAGGACCCCCATTAGAAAGTCTCATGAGACCATCTCATAAGCTTAAGAAATGTCAATCTTAAGAATCCTGCTTTATTTCCTCCCCTTATCCATAAACTAAATCACTTCATGAACTAAATGGATAGCATTATTTATTTGCTACTCATGGAGAAATTTTTTGTGTTGATGGTGGATCAAGCAATGAAGTAAAGGTTTGATGCGAGAAAACACAAAATTGGAAAAATTCTTATATATGGTGTTACTAAGATTGATAGGGGTAAAATCATTCATATTATTGGCCCAATCTACCTTTGGAATGAGAACTATATAGGTATTGTTGATCTCTTTCAAAATGACCCTTGAAAAAAAAAAGATCTTTTGTTTCCCAAGACACTTCTTCTCATGCTATCCCCTAGTATTATTGGAAAAAAATTGTAAAAAATCCATCACACCTTGGAAACTTGTTAGGCTTTGGGAAAAGATGGTATCTATAGCCTCATTTTTAGTAATACATTTCTCTAATCCTAGTTGATCTTCATAGCGTATATAAAGTGGGATCACATTGAAGGTGATTGGATAGTCTAGCTTTTGAAGGATGACTGGGGTGTTGGTTAAGAAGGTGCTAAAAGTGAGAGACCACCTTCTATTCAACTTCCACCTTATATCCATAATATTTACTTGTTGTGTGGCTAAATATCTAATCAAGTTCCTTTTCATATTCTTTAGTGCAGATTGATGGAAAAACATGGAATTTCTATCTCCTTCTTTGATCCATTGAATCCTAGATGATTGTTCCCAAAAGGTCTTTTGCAAAATATCCCCTAAAGAAATAAATTCTTTGGCTACCCAAAACACATATTTTATCACTACCCTCCTATATTTTTGGATGAATAGTGGAGGAAAACCATCAGGTCCTAGAAACTTGTGAGGGCTCATAGAAAAGGTCACATCTTTAATCTCCTCCATAGTGACAAGTTTCTAGGTAAAAGTACAAAGTTGTCACCTTTTAGGTTGACTTTTCTAAACAACAAAATTTGAGTATTTCTATCCAAAAATATTTTTTTTTAAAAACATATGGTCTAGATAAATTCATTCTAGCTAAGTTATATATGGTCTGACACTTCTAAAATTGGAAATGTCTATTAAATGCATGTTTCATACTAGTTTGTATCCAATTACTAAAGAAATTAAATTATTTCAGAAAAATGACATTTCAAAAACTCTTACTATTTTTTATGACATTTTTTGAGTAACATATAAACACCATTTTATAGAGCTCAAAGTCAAGAATATTCTCATATAGAGTTTATAGTGGTTTAATTGGGTATAGTATATTGTAATTAAAACATTCTACAAGCATGTATTTTAACACTTGAAAAGATGTCAATTTTGGGAAAGAAAAAAATATTAAATCATATTAAAAGAATTAAAAATTATATGATGTTCTAGAGGAGAGAGTCCTCTTCAAGAATGTCTAATTTTTCTTTTAGTTAGAATAGAGTTTTTCTCAAAAATGTGGTGAGAGATGAAAACTATCAATTTTCAAGTGAGTTAAAAATTGAATAATTATAAAAGACAAACTATAGGTCTAAAGTCAATTTTTATATTTGATTGTTCTAGCTATATATGGGTATGTGGAGGATCATGGTTAATGAAAATATGCTCTTAAGTGGCAATAAAAAATCAAAAAAATTAGGGTTATGTCAACTTGATGTGCAATTTTCTACTTGTTATTAACTTTATATCAAAAAGATGAGTGAAAAGAATCTCTAGCAAATTGAATCTAGTTTGTAAACTACTAGGACTTATTTCAAAAAAATAAAAATTGATTGGTCAAAATTTTCAATTTTAATACAATATTACAAAAATTTTAGAACAAAAAAAAGAAGTCGACGTATGTCTGACCACCTTAATCAAAATCAAATGATAATATTTTTTAATAATATTCTAGATATAATTAGTAGACTCATGCCTAGATGCGACACATATTTTTGGGCATTTTTTATTCTAAATAAATAATAAATAATTAATTTTTGACTTTATTATTTTTGGAATAAAAAAATCTCTCGTGTCTGACCACCTTAACTAATTCAAGACTCTGCAAAATTCAAATTTTCATACTTTTTTCCTTATAGTAGAAGAAACATATAATGTGATGTGTCTTTTGGATTTAAAAAATGTTGTACCATTTGAAAGTTATAACTCATTTTCAAATAGTGTGTTAGTCAACACTTTATATGTAACTTCATTAGAAAATAAGTAATAATTACTTACTAAGCTCATAATTTGACAAACCTTACATTTATGCAAAGATAAGAACATTCTTAAGAAACCCTTTTCATTTCATCAAATTTTGGTAAAAAATAAGTCATCAGCTACATGTTTGAAGTAAAATTCACATAAAAATAGGCCAAAAGCATATTTTTAGGATGTTTTTAAAGTTGACCATATAGGTTTGGTATCAAAAGATATAGTAGACCTTATAAATATATTAATTGTTTTCATTTAGTATCAGGGTGGGTGAGAAAAAAGCTGGAATAGATTTTGAAATGGTTTGAGATATTTCAAAACTATAGATTTTTTAGAATGCCACTTTTTGGCACATCATGATCTTGCACATACCCATATGTTATATATAACATAGTCTAAGCTCAAATAGAAATAAATTTATTTCCATATAGTTTTGTGGTGGGAACTAAAACCCTAATTTTTAGTGTTTTTTAGCAACTAGAAACTCATCTATAAAATTTAGGAAAATATATTAGTTATTATTCCAAATAATTATTAAAGATTATGATCTTAAACTTCATCCATTTCTATACATTTCATTAGTTTACTTCATTTTCAAATTCTAAATAATAATACCAGTTTTATGTCATTGAAAGTGAACAATTATAATTTTGTTAGCCTTTTCCTTTACAAAAGGGTGACACAGGTTTGTTCTTTTACCCTTCTCTAACACCTATAGATTTTTAGGGGGGATAAAACTAGGAACACATTATAGTAGATTGGACATTGTAGCTTCAAAAGGATGATTGAGAGGTTGGTTAAGAAGGGTTCCAAAGTGAGAGACAACCTTTTATTCAAATTTGACCTTATTTGTAATATTGCCTTGCTCTGTGGATAACTCTATGATTGAGTTACTTTTCCATGATTTAACATAGATTGATGGAGGAATCTAGAATTTTTTTCTCCTTTATTTATTCATTAAATCTGAGAGCTTCTTTCCAAAAGATCTCCTCTTTTATAATATTGTGAAGATCAACCAAAGGATTTTTTCTATGAGTCTCCTTTTGTAAATAGTGCAAATTTTTTTTTATTCCATTATTTTTCTAAAAATAAAAAATCCAAAGAAAATTTTAGTTCAATGCTTATGATTTTCCTTCATAATTTTAAGTTTACACATAAGCCAGAACATCTTAGTACTAATAATTTTACAATTTGAGATTAGTGAGAAAAAATGGGTTAAGAGTCAACATATTTTTAAACTAGAAAGAATGTTTATCTTGTTGCACTAAAGGGTCCCATTTCAATAAAATAGGATAATGATCAGAACCAAACCTAATAATTGAAAAACTAAGCAATCATGAATAATATTCTAAATTAGGGAAAGAAAGCATCTATTTAACCTAACCTAGACCAAGTTGTTTCTAGAGCACATGTTGGACCACACAAAACTCCTACCCTCTAGAATTGAATTAGAAAAATCAAAGATGCCACCTTTTTTTAGAAGGGAATAGAAGTGTGTTGAGATCCCATATTACCATCCAATTATTAGACTTATTATCCTTACTATCAAGAAGGATTCTCCCAGTAACTCTTCCTTTCTTCCACCTTATTTGGTACATACACATTGGTCAGATTCTACTCCAGGTCTATATTATTATGAGGAAGGACTATGTTTTGGCCCTATTTTCGATGAAAAAAATTAGAGCCAGTGAAGAGGCTTGACTTCTAAAAAATTGCTAGCCAACCACAAGCACCACGAGAATCAATGAAAAAATAGATTGAGGCAGGCCAGCCATACTTGTTAATCATAGAGAAAGAGGTAGCAGACATTTTTTTTCTTGTTACAAAAAAAATTTGGGTTAAGATCCTTGATAAGGCCCTTAACTAGCATCTTCTTTTGTGAACTATTGAGGCATCTCATATTCCAAGATACTATAATAATTGAGATCATTTGAAACAAATGAACTAGAAAGTTCTCTAGCTTGCATTGGTGATGTCCTCTCTAAATTTATTTTCCAAATCTCTACCTCAATGCCTCATATTCTTCTTGGACAAACCTAGGTTAGTAGTCTTGTGGGGCTTGAATAGGGAAACAATGGTTGGGGAGAACATACTAAGGGGGTGAGGGGGAAAGTGGAGAGAAGAGGCATAGGGAAAATTGATAGTAAGGGGCAAAGAGGGAGAAAGTTGGGGAGGTGGGATACTAAAAGTGGAAGAAGAGGGGGTGGAAAAGGAAAGGGGCGTCTTGGAGGATAAACTATATCCCAAGGGGAAAAGGAGAAGGAAAAAAAATTGGGGAAGAAGAGTCACCTGGGGGTAAGGGGGCCCTAGGAACCTGAGAGGGTGGTGCAGAAAGGAGATCCAACTCTAACCCAATACTCAAGGATGTAGGTAAAGGTTGGAAGGTAGAGCCATAACCCACCACAACTTCTTTAGGAGAAGGATTTACAAGAGGATTCTTAGGGAAAGCATTCAAAAGGATCCACCTCAAGAATAAAGTTGATAGTGTGACATGGATTTCTCATACTCTAGAGGTAAGGACCCTTGCTTAGATTTGAAGACCACCAAAATAGGAGCATAGTCCTAGGGACAACTAAAATGTAAAACATTTCATACGCAATGTAGGACTAGCTGCAAGTCACAACATGTACACCTAGGATCTCCCCAAATGAGCTTGCAATACCTTCTATTGCTTCTTCATCCCAAAATATGAGTGGAAGCCCAAGAAGGAGGACCCACCTAGAAATGACTCCAAAAATATGGGCCACTTGAACAAACATCAAACACTATTTATAAATTTGTAGGGGAACCTTCCTTAGAAACCATGGTCCCCTTACTAGGACATGGATAAAGTATTCCTTGAGAGAGATAGAAATAGTAGAACCATTTGGCAAGTGCTAAAACTAAAATCGAACCTTTCAATGCGCAAGTGGAAAGAGCCCTTTTTAAACAAAAAAAATGTCTAATATCCTCCCACAAAACTTGCAAACATGAGACTTCAAAAACCTTGCCAGATTCCTATGTAAGGATGAATACTAGAGATGGATGCACATCTTGTCTACCAATTTAGAGACCTAAACACCTCCTTGGGGTGAAATGGGTACTTAATCGAATAGAAATTTCTAGTCTCCCAAGGGTTCTGAATTGAAAACCATTGGTTGAAGAAGCACCAAGGTCTTCGTACCCAAATCCACATAAATTTCAGCGAAAATAAGAGATGCTCAAGAGAAGGAAAAATCACTAGAAAATTTTTAAGCTTCTTTCTATAGAAATCCTTCCAAACCTAAGGTCACAAGTAGAGCACCCTTATCCTTTGATCCACATGCATAAATTTCTTCACCTCCATCACCAGCCAACTCCCACTCAAAATTTGTAGAGGACATTAGAAAAAGTTTACTCCAATTAATTAGTTATGTAGAAATATTTTATTTATAAGAAAAATATATCATTTAGAGAATTTTGAGAAATTATATTTAAATAATAATTAAAAAGTTGCAATTAATTAGTTATATAGAAATATCCTTTTAAAAGAAAATTAGATAATCTAGAGTCATCTGAGACTGCTCAACTTTAACTTTTAAAAGTAATATGTACCTTAAAAATTATTTTAGATGTTTAGATGTGTTTGAACATCAATCACAGTATCCACATTCATGAGGTGTTAATCCCCATGAAGATGAAAAGGACACACTACATTATTTTAATAATAAGGTTTAATCATGTGAATCTTAACCCATTTCTCTCTCTCTTTTATTTCCCAAGATGGTTAATAATCTTGATGTAATACATTTATGGAGTTGAGTTGAAAACTGCTCTAGTCAACTAAGGCATTTCACATCGCATGTAATCATGATTTACTATGTCTCACATGGTCATGATGAGGGAAAGGGAAAACTTTGTGAAAGGCTACAGAACTAGGATCAAGATTAAGATATATGGCAAGATTTTTATCATATTAACTCCTAGAACTTATATTTTGATCAACTGTATTAGTAAATGGAAGAATGCTTCCACTGAATATAGCCCTGCCAATACCCTTAAAGAAAGGAAAATTGATGGGGAGGAATTTTTTGATCCTTAGGTGGAGGACAAAGCTATAGAAACCAAAAAGAAGAAGGGGAACTATAGTTCTCAAGAGAGAAGAGTAGTGAGATTTTAAAAAAAAATAGGGAAGAATTATAAAAAAGAAAGCAAGGAAGAATCCCACAATTGCCAAATGAAGGATAAGGTGAAAGGGACATAAGTGCAGGAAACACTAGAGAAATTTTAGGTTAGCTCCTTCGAAGATGTTGATTTCAAAGTGGAAGCAAAGGATACCAATGAGGAAATTGATTTTTCCCAAGCAGCAAAAGTGGTGGTTGACTCAGTGATTTTAGGTGATAAAGAGTTCAAGTATTATGATAACACTGAGGTTGGGGAAAAATAATTTTCTCCTTCTATTGTGCAAAGAAAGGAGTATGATTTTTTTTGCTGAAATTAATGAGAAGATTGAAGAGACAAATGAGAGCCAAGCAAGGGAAGAAAAGTGCAAGGAGATAAAGCATGCCATATGGATCGAGAACTAGATTGAAGAAATGAAGTACCCTAATGAAGATTGGGAGAACATTAAACAAACCAAGTTCCATGTTCCTATTTTTTTCGTTATTATTGAGTTTTTTTGTGGTTCCCTGTTTCATATCAAATTTTGTAAAGTACTTTTATTCTCCTTTGACGTTGTCAAGTTGGCTTCTATTAAATGATAACTCTAGTAATCCCCACTATTGTTGGGGTAGTAAGAATTTTAATTTGGTTAGTAATTTTAGTAGAATAAATTATAGACTTCAGTTAGTTTTAGATGTTGATGGTTTAAACTATTTGAAGAACCTCACTTGTTTTGATTAATTTTAATTTCTTGCAAGTTCTAGGCAGGACTCTACTCACTAGGGTTATAGTTTTCTTCTCTACTACTTGGCTCTAATGGCACAGGGCCAAGATGGTATGTGATTTTTTTCTTTTATTTATTTTTAGAACCCTCTTCCTTCCTTTTTTAGTCAAAATAATAACCTTTAGAAAGTTCAAAATTTGGTTTCATTAGCTTTCAAAAGTTATCACTCCAATAGAAAAATAAAAATGGAAGGTGGTGTTGGAATATGATTTATTGAAAAAATTTCATAAAACTAATTTATCTAGAACTTATTTCTCCAATCAAATTCATTAAAAATTTATATTAAATAGAGAGTGAATTGGTTGAAATAACATTGATTCAGCTTGAGCCACTTAAAATTTTAAATGGATGCCACAAAATTATTACTAGAGAGACTTTGATAGTCATGGTTACTATAGATACTATTTTTTTCCTTTAAGTAGGTAGGGAGAGAGCTTTCACACCACATAAAGCGTCACATTAAATATCAAAGACTAATCACAAGGAAAGGCCAAACATCGCCTATCCTAGTTATTCCAAAATATCAAAAAACAACAAAAATTGAAAAACAAAAATGTCAAATATATCTCATAGATAGAAAACAAAATTATCAATTTACTTACTACTATTAACAATAGGAGAGTACAAATACAACTTATGAAAATAATAAAGTACCCATCATATCACAAGTTATTAAAGTTTAAATAGAAACATACTAAATTGAAGAGTAGAAAAATACAACTAATCATTTAATTTTATTTTAATTATCCCAATTTCTATTGAGGTTGCTTGATCATCTTTCCAACTTTCCTTCTCTTTCACTTCTTTTTCAGAGTCATCCAGTTCAATCATGCCCTATTTTTCATGTATCTCTTGATTCTGGTTTTGCCTCTAGTAATGAAAGCAACCAAATTTTGCACCAAAGCATTAGAGAGTTTACAATAGATACTGAATTGTTCATCCTATAAGCATGTAGTAAAAATTAAAATGAAATAGAAATAGAATTGTTTCAAATTCTATTGATTCAACTTGGATTTTTGTGGAATTTTCTTCGTATTTCCATAACTGGTATTCACTTGTATTTTCTTTACAGGATAGATAGACAATGCAATGGAGTAAAATAGTCTGACTCATTCATCATATTGTGGGGTCTTGTATTTATGATATTCCCAACTAAGGAACTTATACCGAGGTGGTCAACATGTAACTCTTCCTTATATTGGCTTCTGTATTCTATAGATATATTCCATTAAGGATTATTTATGGTAGAACACTAGGAAATGCATTTCGTTATTCTTATAAAAGGACAGAAAATGGCTTTATTTGGGGGTACTTAGTGCGAATGACATCGACCAGATAGGGTATCTACTTCATGTTATGTGTTGGTATCATGGACATTGATGGTTGTATAAGAAAACTGCTTTATTGTAGATTTAAGGGCTACATAAAGTAAGGGGATGAATGCTCTTATAGTTGTTCTAGGTTTTGTAATATAGAAGAGCATCTACTTCTTTACAATTTTTATATGCTTTGGTTTGCTTTAGTTCCTGTTTTTTGAGGGATTGTATTATTTTTAGAAAGATTGATTATGAATCAGTCAGTGGTGTTGAAAGTACGGTGTGATGTCTACCCTTCATCTCTGCTCAAATCTTCCGGCACCCTTAAATATCAAGCTTGAGAAAAAGTAAGTCGTATGGTTCCTTTATCTGCTTTATCAACACATGGGAAGATGAATTGGGTGGTTGGGTTTTCATCGAATAAGAAAGTCTCTCAGCAAAGTGCCCATTGTTGTAGGAAAGGCTAATTGTGTGTCAATTAATAGTATAGGATATAGGAAATATGATTCCATCAACGTAAACAAGGCTTTGTAAAAAAACCATGTTAGGTTTTTGTAAAGAATTTACTGATAAAGAGAGTTCCGGATTTAATCTTCATGCTGTTATACCTCTCTCTTGTCGCTTAACTCTTTGTTTAGTAAATTGTATCAATTGATTGGCCAGTGGCATAGTAGTATTAGGAGCATTTCTATTTGAAGGAAACTTTTATAATAAATTTCCTATAATTGAAATCGTATTCTTATGGGTGTATTTTGTCAATGGATGTGTTGCAATCATTATTTCTAAAATTTTGTTCCTAATTGCTCATATTATTCCTAAGACCAAGATTAATGTTTTCGCCTCTTAATTGCATTAAAATGCAATTAAGTCATGATTCAAAAGGAAGTACAAAATATTGTCCTATAGTCTGCCATTATTTTTTAATTTAATTTTAATTCTTCGTTTTTCATTGTTGTAATTCACCGGTAATCCTTTTTCTGGCATTTTAATATTTCTCCTTGTAAAAAAATCTTGTGATAAATCAAACGTGAGAAGGGAGTTTTCATTTCCCAGTGCCTGTCTTCCCTGATTTTAATTTTCAGCATTCACCCTTCCTATTCCAAAATGAGATATCTATAAGGATCCATTTGGCAGTGGGAATATGAGTGGAATAGGCATACGTAAATTCTTAAAATTTTAAATTCTTCATTTGGATGTTCCAAATGGGAATATGTATTCCAATTTTGGCTCAAAAAGGAGCATTTGTAATTCAACCTAAATAGATAGAATTGGAATACATATTTCTATTCTAGTTTTATTTATTTTAGAAAACATAAACTTTTGAGTCATGAATTTCCTATCAAATTCTGACTAAAACAAACATGAATAAGAATAGGTATTCTTATTTTCTATTCTAGAATAGCAATTCCAATATACGTATTCCTATTCCTATATTCTTATTTCCATAGGCAAACAAGCACTGTTCAATAGTATGCCTAAAATAAATGTGATCTCATCAAATGTTGCGGTTGCAAGATATGCATGAAATGTAGGGAAAACCAGTGGATGGGAGATTGCCAGTTAAACAATTCATACAACTGGGTACCATAGACCTTCAGACTATTTAATTGCATAAAAAGATTGTACACAATATATATTAAAGAGAATATGGGAATTCTTTTTATAAACAGAAAATAACACATATAAAATCTGGTTTCTATCCTAGAAAAATGTTGTCTCACTTAAAATAAACATACAAACATAGACAATAATCAAACACAAGCTATTGTTTTTATAAAAAAGGAAAAAAACAAGTGCATAGTAAACTGCTGCTCTTGCGAACGAGATAATTAAATCTACCTATCATTGACCAAAATATGTCAAAATAGGAAGAGTTATTATGCTACAAGCACTAAATTGGTTAATAAAATTCAATAATTTTTATATATCCTTCAAACTATTTAAACAGTTATTGACGGCAAGCCCATAAATTGGTTAATAATATTCTATAATTTCTATATTTCCTCCAAAATGTTTAAAGAACAATTAATTGGTAGAAAATATTATGAAAGTATATATAATATGCAATATTCAATAAACATATACAAGAAGAGGTAAAATTGATAGAAAAAGGCACATCTATGTTTGATATACTTATTGAGTAATATTTGCTGAAATATTAAGTAATGGTTTTTCTCAACTCTTTTCTATATTAAGATTTTCCACTTGATAAAATGATATCAAATTTTAATATATTAAGTTTTATAACATAATAAAATAACATAGATAGTCTAGATCTTATAGAACTAGTTTTTATTGAAGCAACGTCTCTTGTGGTATAAGAAGAGTAAATTTTTATGTTTAATATATTGCGGTCAAGTACTTGTCTTATCGAATCAAAAAATCTCACAAAAAATCAAAGTTTGTTTATAAAAAATGGGTGTCCAGTTCAAATGCCCCATCTAAAATTGAGCACCTTTTTATTTTTAAAAGTTGGATGCTTGTCTTGAATTAGTTTTCTAAATTATGAGTTGAAATACAATTTTAAGCACTGAATTTTTATTTTTGTGTTTAGGCGGCTAAGGCACTTAATCTAAAATTTCAACTTTGTCATAATATTTTGAAGGTCTTTTTGACCAAATTCTCGGATGAAAAAAAACCTACTAGAGTACTCATTGTAAATAGTTCAAAAATGTAAATTTTATAATGATATAATTTTTTTATAATTTTACATTTTATTACAGTACTTAATCTAAAATAGTGAGGTTGAAAAAAACTTGAATAACTTTTTTATTTTTTAGATTTAAAAAAAAATTATATCTTCAACAATTTTTTTTGAAGATTATATTTATTTTGAAAAAATATAAAATTTTCATCAAACCACACTAATCATACATGAAAGGGTTTAAAACTAAACTTTATAGTCAATAAAAACTAACTAAAAATAAATATTCAACAAAAATTATTTAGTTGTGTCAAAATATGACAATGTCTTCAAACAATTTTTTTTAAAAGTAATTTTAAAAAATCCTAAAAGAAATAATTTATATGATGTGAGTATTGAAATAAATTACACACTTGCAAACTCTATAATTTCTATTTCTATTTTTTTGTGATTCTAAATGCTTCCATTGTTACATCAATTCATAGAAAATTTTAAAAATAGATCAAAGACTTCAACTTTTTTCCCACACTTACAACCACCCCACATTAATGTATTAATAGACACTTTATTTTTAATCTTTTGAAAATATTAAAAAATTATTCCTACGTGGACTAGAGCCTTATGCGTAACTATAAAACTATACAAGCTTTTAAGTTTGATAACTTTTGCAAAATGGTGAGATTATTGGAGGTAATTGTAATGAACAAGGAGTTGTGTTGTAGGATCTTACCTTATACTATATTTTTCTATTATATCTCTTATAATTATATAATATAATTTTCACCACATAAATAACTCACAAAATTAATTTAAATTACTTGTTAAATTAATTTGTCAAACCTTAATGAATAAAGTGGACGTTCCTCTTCTTTAAAGATGCCCTTTGTTTCCCATGTCTTGGAAGTAGTATAGATATCTTAAATAAATTTATCTAAAGAAATGCCAATAGATATCGACTACAAAATAATTTTAATTTACTTTACTACATCTAAAATTATTTATATTTCCTTTATCTCCATTTATTTATTTATTTTTCTTTATTTTTCTTTTTTTTAGTTTCTTAAAAATGGATGATTTATATCTTCAAATATTATAATTTAAATGGATATTTTATGTGGTATTTATTAAATTATTTTTAAAAGTATATTCTATTTATAATAAGATTTAAACTTTTGACATGTATATGGTTGTCAAATTTAAGCTAAAAGAATAAAAGTTATTGCTCACACCATCCCACTCCCCTATTCTACCATTGTAGAATGCCTATAGAATTTAATAATAATTTTCCTTCCATTTCATGTCCATTTGACTTCTCCTACCCTAAAAACTTTAGAGATGTCTTTTGTGGCTCTAAATTACTTCATTGACGATCTGTTGACTTCATAGCTTAAGCCAAAAATCTTTCTATCAGGATAAAAAAAGTGAAATTAAATATTTCTGTATTGAACAATTTTATACGAACAAAATCTCATATTAAAAAAGTGCATTGGAAGTCGAGGATTTGGAATAACATTAGCACTTTATTTTTCTTATTTTTTGACAAAATATAGGATTCTCAAATCGTCTGTTCAATATAAGCTTTATCGAGGGTCAATTAATATTCTTTAATTGACGACATAACAATGAATAGTCCTTCAAATTCTACCACTACTCACAATGCTTATCCTCATCCAGAATAAATACTCTTTTAAAACCCGTCACCGATTTTTTCGAATACGAAGACATGAATGGAATAATGGACATTCTGGATAACATGTTACTGCTTGAGAATCTTCTGAAGCAGTTTCTTCACAATGTCTATAAATTTTGTCAAGCAACCCTCAGCATACACAATTCAAAGCCGTTCTTCCATTTACATTTTTTCTTACTATTTTTTAGTAAGGCTTTGGTTCGACTGACTACATGATTTGATTTCCGCACGTTGTAGGAGAGTTGTTTTCTACTCAATCTCAGAAGAGCGTTGATTTGGGAAAACCTGGGGGAATATAAAGTTTTTTTCTCTAATCGTTGTCCTAATTTTATCAATGGTATTGCCTCTTATAGATGATACCGTTTTAATAAAATATACAAACCAAAACCAGGAAATACATTTCATTATTCTTATAAAATGTTAAAAAATACAATGCACTTTGTTGGGGTTTCCTTGATTCATTTTGTTGTCATTGAAATCTTGGGCACATAGGATATCAACTCTTTGTTAAACTGGTGATATAGGAAAATTGACAGATATATACAAGAAAGGATATATGTTACACAGAACGGAAGCTAAATTATATGTGATAAATAAACTATAGGTTGTGCAATCATCAACAGTTAAAGGTACATATAGTTTATTGTATTGTAAACTCTAGTTTGTTATTAATAAGTTTCTGTTGTGTATGTTTATCTAATCAATATATAGTTTTTCAATTCTTCTTGATGGTATACATTTCAATTAGTTATTTTTCTTGGGTCATTTTTATATTAAATTTTAACATTTTTATTTTTGTGGTATTGCTATTAAGATTTAACTATGTAGTTTTTGAGTTAAATTCAATGACCCATGTATTAAGAATAGTGATTCACACATGAATCCATCTCTAATGAGAATAAATGGATCACTTAGCAGTCACTGGATCTAGGTAATTTTGGCAGAGGTGAAGCACCGAGACTTCTTGGGAGGTCACCCATCTCAGTACTACTCCAGCTCAAATGCACATAACTACGAAGTTTCCTCCCTAGTTAAACCAACTGAACTTGCAACCTCATTTGTAATAAAAATAAATTTAATTACTCAGAAATATTAGTTGTTAACAAGTATAGTTTTTTAATATAATGGTGGGGAGGGGTCATCAAGTAAGAAAACAACAATCACCTTACAGTAAATAGTAGAAAATCAGAGTTTGCAGCATTACAGCGAGAAGTCAACGATGCCATTAGATAAAAAAATTAATCAATTATGAAATAAAAAAATCTACTAACTCACTTTATACTTTCTATGAAACTTTTCTTGACCCTACTACTATCTGACATTATCTATAAGCACCACAAAAACCTCTTTTGTCTCGGTGCAAAATATACATAGTTTTAGTTGCAACTATCAGAAATAAATAAAAATAGTGACATTTCAATATTTAAACATAACATGATTAGTTTCAACAACATTCTAGCTATAAAAAAAATAAAAAATAAAAATAAAATCATTATGTCTAGAAATAGCCTCCTAATCCTTAGAGAGGTGGTTTAGATCCATCTTTTGATCCTCAACATCAACACCATTTAGTTCATCTTAGTGCTCTTCCTCGTTCGACTCCATATAGCCTCTGCGAATATTGCCTTCATTAAAAACATGTTAATCAATGTGCGAACAAAAGATATAGTAGCAGTAAAACCTCTTTAAAAAATACCACTAGAGATGGAATTTTCAAGAACTTCCAATCTATTAAGGAGTTCCTTAATCATTCATTAGATTATTATCCCTTTCACAATCTATCGGTCAATAATATCTTCATAACGCCAATAGGGAACACTTATGAAGAAAAAATAGGTTTTAGGGAGAATATCCAGTAGTGAGATCAATATTTCTTGGGCGAGAAAAGAGGATTGGTCAATACACTACATCAAAGTCTCTCAAGGGTTGGGTTAAAACCCCCACAACTTCCACTATTTTTCAAATTAGTGTAATAAGGAGGGGGAGGGGGGAATGTTTACATATAATAGTTTGTTTTCAGTTTGGGCTAATAAATATATAATTAGTTGTTTTTTATGTTACATTTCCATGGATAGTTTTTAACAAGAACAAATGGGTTCATAAGTCTCATCAATGTAATGAACAATTATGAAATAAAAATCTATATACAGTTTTCATTTTCTTGCTTTAAGAAAATATCATACAGAAAGTACTTCTCATGCATATAAACACCAATTAAGGTGAAATTAGTTAAAGAAACTTTAAGAAGAGGGCTTCTTGCATGTAAGACTTACTCCTTGCTGGGATAACTGCTATAAACAAAAAGTGATTTCTCAAAAAAACTTCTTAAAAATAATATTGAATTGATAATATTTCATTTGCATAAGCATGAATCAAGTTATAGTTAATGATACAAGACCAAATGTTTATAGAAGATGCAAATAGGGATGTTTTCCAATCTTCAACAATCTTCTTCCTATAACTATCTTTCCTCATCGTGCACAATTATCCTTGGTAATTATTATTGTACTTGCATAATTTATAAATAATTATTTATTCAAATGCCCATGCTTGTGTTGCATCTCTGTTAGAACAAGCATGTGTCGAGCATCAAGAAAAATATATATTTAATCTAAATTCACATTTGTTATAGAAATAAGTCATTATATAGAAACATTTCAATTTGAATAGAATGAGGTATCTTGAGATACTCAATAAGGTTCAATCCACTATAAATTTACCCAAAGGATAGGTTGGGCATAAGAGAACTCTACATACCATTCTACAATGAGAGGCATATATAATTCATACATAAGATAAAAACATTACATATAACAATAAATAAAAGATAACATATGTGATGTATTCCACAACTAATAGGAAGGGCGAAACAAAGAGAGAGCCTTAATTTTCAAAATGATCTATCTAGAACCAAACAAAAGTTATGTTAAAAAAAGTATTGTATTACATGATTGTCTAGATCAAAACAATACCCAAAGTAAGATCCTTAGACATAAACCAATGACAATCATCCAATATTCTTGTTTCTATGCTAACTCTCCATATATGTAACAAAGAGGATGTAACACATATGAAAGAGAAAGGATAGAATCCATACAATTCACTATCATAATGTAATTAAATAAATACATCCATAGTATAAAACATCCAATGAGAGAGATTTGATACATATATTTTGACATCAATGACAACAATGGAAAAACATAATCTCAAAAATACATATCTCTCTTTTACTTTATCCTTTTCCATGAATTTTTTTTTCTTTATTACATTTTATGTTTTATTATTTTATTTTTTTAGCATTCATGTCTTTAAGATAAAACTCAACTACTACTTTAAGATTAATTTACAATCATTAGAATCATTAGAAGAAATAGAGAAGAAAATGCACCCTAGTGGTTAGAGTCCCACCTAGAAGTATAGAATGAAAAAATAATCAAAACATATCATGTTCTTCAAATAGTTTCAACCGACCAAATCTAAAGCTAACATAATTTTAAACTAGAAATTACTAAACTTACTAACCAAAACATAGGACTTTCTATCCCAATGAAAATGGGGATTAATATAGTTAACAATGATGAGGGACCAACTTGACAAAATTGAGGACATATCAAGAAAGTTTAGAAAACCACAAATAAAACATGTAACTATTAGAGAACTAAAAAGGTGCTAGAAACATAGAAAAGGTGAGCTAGGCCTTGTTGATGCTCTTCGAGTTTTCATTGAGGTAATGGATCTCCTCCATCTAGTACATAATCCATGTGGCACTCTTGATTATGTCACACTTTTCCTCCGTTGTTTGGCTTTCATTTCTTAGTTTACTCTTCCTATTGAACACCCCAAACATGACTTCTCTCATCATTTCCTTCTGCACCTTGCAAATCATAGAAATAGCTACACCTAGCTCAAGTCCAGTCATAGTTACTATATGTACTAATTTATTTTTACTATGTAGGTAGGTAGAGGGCCCTCATCCCATATAAAGAGTGACATTAAAAATTACAAAAGATCAAATACCAATCACAGAAAAATATAAATAAAGTGAAGCCTATCTTAGTTATCCAAACTATCAAAAACAAAAAAAAATGAGATCTATATATACATGGCATACATAGAAAACCAATTTATCACTATACTTTCTACTACTATAAATAAGAGAGTTCAAATCCAAGTTATGAAAAATAACATATCCTACTGTCATTAACCATATTATTAATCTAGTGTGCGATAACCATAGGAAACCAAAGTAATAAAGTATAAATTATATCACCGATTCTTAAAGTTTTAAACAAGAAACAAACTAAATTGAAGAGTAAAAAAACATAACGAATCATTTACATTTTTTTTAAAGTCTCCCAATTATTGGTAAAGCTTCCCAAGTCCTTTTTCAATTTTCTTTCCCCCTCATTTCCTTATTGAGGTCATTCAATTAATTTATGTCTTATTTTTTCATGTATTTCTTCTTCTTCTTCTACTTGTTTTAACACCAACAATTAAATTTTGCACCAAATCATCAAATCTTTTATAATAGATACTAAAATGTTCCTCCTATAAAAAAATAGCAAAATTTAATATGAACTATAAAGTGAATCATTATAGAAGCAAAACAATTGTTGTGGGAGTGACTTCATTAGTCATGGTATTTTTAGATACTTAGATATTACCCACTCCTAATATATATACATACATATATATGTATATATATATATACATATATATGTATATATATATATATGTACATATATATATATATATATATATATATATATATATGTATATATATATATATGTATATATATATATATGTATATACATATATGTATATATACATACACATATATATACATACATATATATATATATATATATATGTATATATACATATATATGTATGTGTATATATATATATGTATGTATATATATATATATATACATATGTATGTATGTATATATATATATGTATATATATATATACATATATGTATATATACATATATATACATATATACATATATATATATACATATATATACATATATGTATAAATATATGTATGTATGTATATATATATATATATATATATGTGTATGTACGCTCAAAGTTCTCATTGAAAATTCCATTAAGATACCTTGATTTCACAAAACCTAATAGATGGATTTTGTTCCTTTTATTAGAATTAATAAAATTATTTTTCAAATAAATTTAATGAGCATCTAGTTTGACTCTAATGTACTCAGTAATAGAAATGAGAATAGACATAGTCATACAAATTTTAGGAAGAGAGATAAAGAGGGATAGATAAACATAGGTAGACAGGTGTGTGTGTGTGTGTGTGTGTGTGTGTGTTTGTGTCTATATATATATATATATATATACAGAGAGAGAGAGAGAGAGAGAGAGAGAGAGAGAGAGAGAGAGAGAGAGAGAGATTCTTGTTAGAAATAGATAATATTGAGTGGGAAAACATAGAGTTAGGACCATATGTTTTTTAATTATGTAAAACCTAAACAAGGGAAAATCCCAGTGGGGATGATACCCAGAAGTTGATCCCCAAAATACAAGAATCATGTTAATGATATTGACCTTGTTAAGAGTTCATGAATTACATATACTATCTCAAGTCCTTGTTAGAGGACTAGGCCTTGTTAAAATCCCCAATCCCACTAGGAGTTGGTGAAACAAATACAATGTATGCAAGATGAGCCCACTTCCCTAACATGCAATATTCAAATAAGTTTCTTCACAAGAACAAACATACATACTATATTGTCTCAGTGTTGTATGTCGCACACTCTTTGGTCATACATCAAATTTTGTATCACATAAGGCTTACATATCAACTATACTTTCTTCACAATAGTTTTCATTGCACACATACTTCCCATTTATTGTGCAACATATGATGTTTTCTTATACCTTCTAGATTATCAAAACCTACTTAGTCATCCTTTATGTTTTCATATGCTTGATTAATTATATCTTAAGATGTCATCTCATCATGATCAAGTAATTATTTGATTACCAAAATATTTCCTTAAGCCGTACAATTCAATTTACTTATATGCTATGCTCTACTTTGTTAATTACCTATACCTATACATCCTCTATAACTTACGTTGCATAGACTATATAAATCTATGCACTAACATACATCATCATGACATTTTCAACTATTGTTCCTCAACTATGCAAGATAAAACTCAAAGTCTATTATCTGTACATACTATATCTGGCTCTATGCTACTGCAAACTGTACCACACTTAGAAAATTTTATAACTCTTATTACATAATGAAATATGTTTCCATAATGAAAACACTCATAAATTTATCTAGCCATATTTCCAACAATCTCCCCTTTGGTTTTGATTGCAACATTTGGAAAAATTGGCCAATTCCCATAATGACATCTTAATAAAACAATAACTACACAAAAGTGTCCCCAAAACTTGATTTTCTTTTCATTTTTTGATGGTTCATTACATTCCTTATCACTCCTTTATGATGATAGCTTAAAAATATAGCAAAGACCCCCCTTACATATACATGTACATACTTTTGCCTTACATATACAATTTTCCTTACATACTTCTCCCCCTTTCACATCAATGAAAAAAGTGTCAAAAAATTTGTCCACACAAAATTGTGTTGACTTCCTCTATTTAACTTGACATTCAGGATATACAATTTGCAAAACAAAGTTGTAGTCTATCAAGATCCTTCTTCTAGGTTTCTTTTATTGCATCGAAAATAATGATGAGTGCACAAAGTGTAACGGATGCTACTTCAACTATGCTCAAGTTAGTTTAGGAAAAATTTTCATAAGATTCCTTTGTTACAAGACACTCTTCCAATTGCCTCTGCAAAATATTGAATTTATATGACAAATATTCTCTAAGGATAGAGAATCTGCTAATAAATTTATCTTTATCAAATTCAATGCCTCTGATAGCATTGTGAATTTTCTCCATCTTTGTTCTGATATCTTCAATACTTGCCTCTAGTTGTTGTAATCTGATGGTGAGTGTGTGAAGCTCACTCATTTGGCTTTTGATTAGATTATCAAATTTTGATAGGTAATTGTATGACAATGCACATTTTCCATACGATTTCTTGCGTTCATCTATGTTATTCCATAGCTATTTAATGCAAACATTCAATGTGTTGTTTGTGTTTGGAATGAAGCAATAATAGACAAGGTGATAATATCTGCATCAAAAGATCTTATCATTTCTTTTGATTCTACAATATTGTTATGTATTGTCCTTTGTAGTCTTTACAAAACTTCTACTAACAATCACTCCAAGTTATTCACAAACTTATTCTTCTCACGTAGCTTTCTTAAGTAGCTCATTAGACCTTTTTGATCATTGTCATCATTAGATATTATTGGCAATAGTTGAACTATTGCTTCTATGGTAGTTGTTGTAGTAGGTATAACTGATGGTGCAACATAAGGTATGTCAGCTTCATGCAGAAAGACTACCTTCCTAGATTCAGTTTCCCCATGGTTTAGATTGGGCAAGAATGGAGATTCTTGTAGCACAATCTTCCATTTCTTCTATAGTTTAGAAGTTTCCTTCATTTTTTTTTTCTTTTTTCTCTTATTCTTACTTTCCCATTTTTTTCTTCTTTCCTTCTCTCTTCTTGTTTTCTCTTCTCATCCTCAATCTTCTTAATTGCTTGTTCTTTCCTCCTTTCCTCTTATTTTCTCTCTTCTTCAACTTTTATCTTCTTAACTTTATCATCGTCTTCATTTGAGCTAGAGTACATAGTAATATTGCCAATAATGTTGGTCCCATAAGTTGCAAAACGATTCTCTTTAGCATTGATAGTTATGTGAGTAATATCCACTTTCATGCATTTAGTACCAATAACTATGTGAGGAGGTAAGTTTTCTTTCTGAGCTTCCTCAATGTCTTCTTCATCATTAGTAGGTGCACTAGCCTCAAGATATATAGGACTTTCTATCAATAGCTATGCACTTTCCTTAGGGTTATTTGGCATGGAAGTCATATGCTTCACTATAACCTCTTCAATATCCTTCATTAGCTCTTCATAGTTTCATCCCATAAGAATAATTTCTCTTCTATTATTCCTCAACAAAGGCTTAGTGCCACTCAAAATCTTATCTACATCACTATCTATGTGGACTTCACAGAATTTCCTAATCATACTTTCTCAGAGTTTAATATCTTCTTCTACTACTCTTCTCTTTCTATTTATGAGCCTATTATACAAATCTTCTAGAATCTTATTTTGAACGCTATCAAATCTCTTATTTCTCAAGATCATATTCCTCACTATAGAATTTTCCAATTTTCTTCTATGCAAATTTCTATACATACTATAATACTTATTGAACTGAACAAAATTATTCATTATTTATAATCTACATATTCATATTTACAAATTTGGGCTTCCATGCTTTCTTAAAAGTTGGTGTCCTTCCTTTCCCAACTACATTTTCTACTAGTTTTGTTGTAGTCTCTTCATCAAACTCTTCTAATTCACTGGTGGTATTTTGCTTGAATTTTTCTTGAGGGATGGTGTTGGTTCTTACTTAATCTTCACCAATCTCTCTAATTTCCTCTATGCAACTATTAAATCACCTTCCATCTTCCTCTTTTTCTGACCAAATTTTACCTTGACTAGTTGATCTTGCATAACTACTGCATAAGATGAAATAGGTATCTATGTAGTGGGTCCTACTACTATTAGTCCTTTTGAGGGCACTGCAATAGAAATAAGTGTAGCTACCAATACTTCAGATTACCCACTACCCTTCATCTCCAAGGCTATCCCTTTGATTTCATTAAATTCTTCTCTAGTCATGCATGACTCTTTAAGGATGGATTCTATCTTTTTCTCCATGTTCTATTTGATTTCCTTGCTATGAAGTTTAGAATGAACTTCCCTTATCCTCTATTCATATGTTCCTCATCTTAGACATTTAGTGTCCCTTTTAGATTGTAATATAATCTTTTCATATCCTTCAATGAGTTCTTCACTCATTCAATAGCCTATAGGCTCAATAAATTTGACTCTAGGTTTGACTAGCTCCATATATGTTGTGTCAGTCTCTACCATTAAGCATATTTCATCTTTGTACTTCTCTACCATGGAGTGAGGTAATCTATATCTCTGTCTCTAACATCTTCAAGTTTGGCCCTATAGCACTCAGTGACCATCTTCATAAAACATTCATTGTTGTCACAATTTGTCATTCTAGGAAATTGTTTTGTTGCATGGAAAAATAAATGTGTCAATAGAGATTCAAATCTGAAAACTACATTCTTGATTTTCTTTTACTTTGCAATCTTGTCCAATAATTGCACTCTGATAATCTCACACATGTTTACTTTCTTCCTTCCAATTGGCATAACATAGGATGCATGTAAAAAGCCCACCACCACTAAATTTACTCTAGAGCTGTGCTTTAACCGATATCCTATGATCATTCTCGACACTTTCACTCCAATATCTTGAATCAGGTATACTATCATATTTTGTTAAGTTTGTTTCAACAATCTTTCTTAAATTTTTGTTAATTCTAGGATTACAACCTTCATTTTCTAAACTTTTGACCTAATGAATCAGGCCATGGTTAATTATAGCGGGTATATCACCTACCCAAAACATTTCTCCATGGAAAATTCATCATAGTTAACTCATCCAACATGATCTATTTCTACCTCGACAATTATATCCCTAATGGTCTCTTCATCACCTAATCCATAATTTTTTAGGGCTTTCTCCAATTCTTCCTTTGTAATGTACCCACTACTATCTTTGTCAAAATATTGAAAGGCAGAATATATATGGTCTTCCTTGTCCATTTTGTTCATGTGCACTATGGCTATGATAAATTCAAGGTAATCAATCATTCTATTCCCATCTACATCTATAGCATACATCAATTGCCTGACTTCTAGGTCAGAGATTCTAGATCCTGATCTTTCAAGGCCATTATTTAACTCTTCGTATGTGATTGTACCAATATTATCAGTGTCCATGGTTTTGAACATCTCCTTGAAACCCATTATTTCCTCTTCTGATAGACTTGTAGCAATCACCTTCTAAGAAACTTTCTTCAACTTGTTCATTTCCTTGAATTTCTTTATCCTAACCAATATAACAGTGTCAAGTGGTTTGTCAGGGGCTTCCCCATCTTCCCTCATCCATGAATTGTTCAAAATGTCAATAGGTTTAATAAAATGAAGAGTTCAAATTCTTGATTTTCATTTGAATTCTACATCTAATATGGATTTATGTCCTTCTATTAGTCATGAAACACCATAAAAATGTCCTATGTACATGGTTGCATGTGACAAAAATCGAAGTGTAAAACTCAGATCTAGAATTGATTTGCTCTTAGAAAGGTCTAATTTTCACTTCCTAGTTGGATTGTTCTTGAGATTTTGATTTCTAAATAGGAGTTGGACTTGTTTATGATTTTTTCTTCAACCCTTTAATGTCTCCAAGTCTGCAATATATCTGTCATTTAGAGTCAATGCCCTCTTAGCAACCTTGATTTGTCTGAAATGTCTTGATGGTTGTTTGAACTTACTCTGATTTTCTATGCAATATCCTTCAAACTATAATTTTGGGATATATCTCTTTATGTACTGCATTAGTATGAAAAAGTTTGTAGTTCCAGCAAGATTCCTATGTGTAGGCCAATTAGATGGATGGGTGATTGTTTTGTAAGTGTCATCTTTTCATATTGCATAAAGATATTTTTCCTTTAACTCTTGAAACAGTAACCTTAAATGACCAAAAAATGTAGCACCGTAAGCTAATTGTTTTGCAAATGGACATCTTTTTATATTGTACAAAAAGTGTTTTTATGTTAACTCTTATAGAAGTAATTTTAAATAGACCATAGATTCATTCAATGTAGCACTAGAAATTAACATATGATAAGTAGGAGCTTCCACAATAAGTCAAATTGTGATATTGCTATCAGGATTCATCTGTATAATTAGTAGGTCAAACTCATTCAAATGTGTAGTTTTTGGTTCAAACTCATTGACTCAATTTTGGGAGTAGCATTTCACAAGAACTCATCTCTCATGAGAATGAACATAACACTTAGTGCTCATCGCATCTAGGGGATGCTCACAGGGGTGAAGGATTGGGATTTCCCAAGATGTCACCCAACCTAATTTGACTCCAACTTAAGCATGCTTGACCATGGAGTTTTCTCCAACATTGAGCTCCCCTTAGTATGCTATCCCATTTGCAAAACTATCAGCAAGAACATTTTCCTAAGGTTTTGCAAATGGGTTAGTAAGCTAAGTTTGATTTAAATTGTAGGAACACTTGAGTTGGAGTCTTACTGTGATGTGTGACCTCTTGTGAAGGCCCAATACTTCACCCCTATGAGCATCACTGACATGTAATTAGTGCTAATTGTTCTATTCATTCTCATGAGAGATGAGTCGTTGTTAGCCACTCAATGAGCTTCACCCAAAACCTACATAGTTGAATCTTGATAGCAATATCACAAACTAACATATTATCTAAATTATAGTTTTAAAATTTTGAATCAGCATGTATTCGGTAGCCCTAACTAGGAATCTTACAGGGTACATGGAAAAGAGAATACAAAAAAGTGGTGGTTTTAAGTTTGTTATTGGGTCTACCTATAGTTTTGAGTCCTTCATAAAAACTTGCAAGTCCTTGACTTGGATTTGCTAGGGATTCTCCTTATGAATCTGCCGTGAAAGGTCTCAACTATTTCACACATGGATGCATCCCCACCCCTGTAACCCCCACCCCAGTTCTTGGAGGTGTTTCAGATGAGATGTCTTGTACCCATCCTTAGAGGAATTTTTCTAGTTCCTCATGTTGATTCGCCATATTTGAATTTGGAACACCAACAAAAATCTTGTATAGCAACAAATGTTGGATGTAACAAGCTAAGAAAAGAGAATTCCTAATGAAGATATACACAACTTGGTAGTAGCTATCTAAATGATATGCAGATAATTGTACTACTCATATTTCATTGATGATGGATGAAATAATTGTATCAATTGTATTTCATTGATGATTGATGTAGATAGTGGAGACAAAAATGTGATCAATAGCCTCAATTTGGCCACTAGTTTGCAAAATAAATTAAAACTATCTCAAGCAGCACATGTCATAGTTTGAAAGATGTTAATGGTAGCCTAAAATTGCTCCTAACATGCTTCAATAATTAATTTCCACCCTGTGGAGTGTCAAATATCTTAGTGAACATCATATATAGGTCATCATTTGTAAAATGGATGCACCATTGTAAAGATACAGTTACTTTGGTGCTAACCATTGAGAAGGTAAAAAATGAGATACATGGAAATGGTGCCCCATGGTTAATTAGGTATTGGAAATGGCTGATACAATCCAAGATTTTGATTGGAAATCTTAGACTACTAAAAATTATTAATGGATGTAATTCTCAGCTTTTATCCTTGCAGAGCACCTTGACTATCTTTGTACACATCATATATATTGTATCATATGTGGAACGAACACACTACCATACAGATGTAGCTATGTTGGTGCTGAGCATTGAGAAGGCAATTATTGCAATCCAAGGAAATGGTGTTGAGTGGTCCCGATAAGGTATTAGTAATGGATGATACAATCCAATCTTTGTACTAGAAAGCTTAGATTTACCACAAAAAAGAGTATTGAGAGAAGTAATTCTCAGCATTTTTCCATAGAGAAAACCAATTAAAGTAGCCTCAAATGTGTCAAGGTCTTTGAACACATAAAAAATAAAAAATAAACACCACTCTAGCACAAATAAGCTTCTTTGAGAAGAATTTGATGTAGCAGCTAATAGAAATGCATAGTAGGGTAAACTTGTATGGTAACATTTCTAACAAAGTGTAGTGGGAATGATGTCTAAAATATCAGCTGGCTGAAGCAAGATATCAATATGTGTACCAAATTGGTGTTTGTGGAATATATCACGTTCCACTCATTACTATTTGTGTAGTGAAGACTGATAATATTTACCACTTTATTGATGATTCCCTTCTTATATTTGACCACCAAATGAAACTGTTGGATGTGTGATGCCTAGATAAAATTTCAGAGGGTTCAAAACTATAAGGTTATGTGCTCCTATTATGCTTGTTTCCAAATAATTTATTGAATGTATGATGCCCAAATCAAATGTCAATATTCCTAAATTTTATGGCAAGAGTTCACAAAATGAAAGGATGGGTAATCAACATGCAGAATGATTTGTTTTTTATAAGTTGATCAATATTTCCATTGCTTGAGTAATTGGACTAGGACATATGTTTTTTATGTTGTAGGTGCTATATATGGGTTTTATTTGTGACAGAGCCTCTAATGGTAGGCTACATGATGTCCTCATGCTTAAGGATTGTTCTGATGGAACATGTAATGTGTTGGTTGCAAGCTCGTCTGGCTTAGGAGAGAGAAAGTATAACTATATGTGAATACCCTTCTAAAACTTACTATGCACTCAAGTGCCATTGGCTTGAATTAAGATTTTAATGAAAAAAGAGATGAGCAACATGTGAGTAGCTATGAATGAACACCCATAGAATTTCATTACCCTAGTGAACTCATTGGGTTTGAATTATCGGATGTAGTGGGAGAGTCGTGAAGACCTAAATTTATTTGCATCTATATGTCCTCCATGAAGCCAACAAATAACCCCGGGCATTTGACAATATATTCATAAAGAATTTCATCATGGGTTAGCATTTATGTTGGCAAAGAGAATGATGAATTGCCCATTCATGAACTATGTGGTTGTCCCATGTGCTATACCTGAAGGCATTTATAAGACCAAAGGCATGACTTATGACTTGAAGAGATCAAAATTGGTCTTGAAAATTATCATCTAGACATTGTTGGGTTCCATGCAAACTTGACTATATACAAAAAGAAGTTTGTAGCATCATAAGATCGGGAAAAGTAACTGATTGCAAGAGATGGATACCAGTACTTTATAGTGATTTTATTTGTATAATAGGGGCTGAACACAATTTTTATAAATACTTGCATTGGGATTTTGTTGTGAGTTTGACAAATCATGACTAATTGCTTCTCATTATGCTCCTTTATTAGCACTATTAGAGCAAAATTTTCACAAGCCAAAGTGTAGGGCTGGATATTTTAGATGTCTCTTGACCATCTTGGGGACGGCTAGGTGCCCCATAAAGAAAGAAATTTTTCATAATGTTATAATGGTTAAAATTTTTTTAAAAAGACTTAAAATATTTCATGACAATATTAGAAAAAGTAGTACAATAGGACTACATTATAGCAATAGCACCCACTATTAGGATGGCATTATTACATCAATTATATTGATCATGACAATAGTGATAGTAATTTCCATTTTATAATAGAAAATAAATTAATCACAATAGTGACATAAATATATCTGATTCAAATTCATCCTTGATGATATAAAAGTTAACTCTACTGGCTATAATTTGGATTTTTTGTTCATTGTTTGAAGTTGCAAACATCAAGTTCTTGATATGTTACTACAGGTGTATTTGTCATAGCTTGGTATAGTATGGTACACATATTCCAACTTCATTTTAACAATTTCATGTTATATTTCTATTCATTGACTCAAAAATTTGATTCTCTCACACATGCACATGCACATTACTATTGCACAAAAGATTGACCTGTCCATGCCTAGTACAACCACTAGACCTATAGAAGGCACCAGAGGCTGTTAAACCAAGTTGCAAATCAAGTGAAGGATGCTGGACCACTACCAAAAATCCCTTTCCCATTGTTACCTACCTTGGCCTACAAGACTTTGTACTTGTAACCAAGCTTTGATACTAGTTGATAACTGCTAGGTTGCCATGGCACCAAAAGATCAACCTACCAATGTTTGATACAACCACTAGACTTATAGAAGATATAAGAGTTTGTCAAACCATGCTGCAAATCCCATGAGGGGCACCAACCCATTTCCAACAACATACACATACACATACACATACACATACACGTACACATACACATACAGATACCCGCTATCACTAGAAAGGGCCATTTGATTGCCATCCTTGAGACCCCTATACCCCATCCCTGTCTCAAAAATGTCGTGGAACTTAGGTATCAAAACATTACCATTTGATATAGGATATATTCCTTCCTATTTGATTCCTACCATAATCTTCACCTTAGTTTCATCTATTGTGCCAGTAGTTCATGGTGATCAATGGTTGAATGGATGCATTGTGTATCTATATCTTCCTTTTATGCTACACAATGTGGAGTCTTGTCCTTGGTATCATCTGTTTTGTTAGTAGTCCACAATGACCAATGGTCAAGAATAGATGCATCGTGTTTCTATATTATATATCTTCCTTCTATGCTAGTCGATGTGGGGGAGAGCCTTTTATGTGGCTAAATATATCCCCATTCTTATTCCAGTCATTCCTACCTCCATCCATCTTTGATCTCTCCATCATATAAAATGGTATATAGATTGACTAGCTCTTTGTAGGTTTCTCATTTTAGTTGGATTGTATATTTTGGTTTATGCAAAACATTTGATGTATATTATGGCAGACAATGGGCAGGTGAGAGACTAGAGTTACAATCTTGCAACACATTACATAGAAATTAGAATTCTAGAGAAAGTGTAAAGGACCAAGGTAGGCAATAATTTCTTTATAGTTCATAGTATTGCTATTATTAATTAATTTCAATTCCTAGTCTAAAACTAATACTACTTATTCTCAGGGAAGTAAACAGATTGTTAGTGGATTGAGATGTCAGGGGAGGGTGAGTCTCTAACTAATATTGCTCAGTCTCAGGGAAGTGAAACTGAAGGGGTTGTTAATGGAAGGCTACATGTCGACAAGGGTAAGACACCCAATGATAGTGAAGGGATTAATCTTACATCAAAGTACCCAAAACTTCGAGATACTACCATAAAGGCTTTCTTTGGAATTGACAATGTTTCTGGTCCACAAACTTGTGCAACTACAAGTGAAGAAGGAAATCACAATATCTCACCACCACTAGAAGATGTGATTGTTATTCAGTTAAATCAAAATGCATCAAACAAGGATAACAATGTTCAAACAATAGAAGATGTTGTAATTGAAGATAATATTGATGTTGGTAGGAAGAAAAGAAAAAGGAATGTAAAAATGGGGTGGGAGTGGAAAATGAAAAGGAATTTCCAGGTTGATTGGGTAGCAAAGTATTGGTTTATTGAACTAGTCACAAACAATGATGAACCACCAACAAAATGCAGGTGTAAGATTTGTACTTGGAAAACTAAAAGAGAGAAAAAGTTCCAGCTAAAGCTCAACACTATAGAAAAACATATTGGTAAGGTTTATGAAAAAAAATCATAGATGGAAAGGAAGTAGCAGTAGTGAGATGGAAATCAAAGGAAGATTTCCTTCATGTTAAGTATGCCATAGAATATGAAGAGCGTTTCAAGAAAATAGTAGTAATTGGTAGTCGTAGTAGTGGCAATCCAATCAAGGATGCGCTTCAACATACTACCAATGATGCAAACTTGGCAAAGACTATTCAGACAAGTGTGATTTTTCATATTCTATCTAGAGGGCGTCCTATGAGAGACTCTTCAAAATATAGTAATTTATTATCTTTTTTGAGAGTTCCTCATTATCCTATGCCACATTGGTCAATATATGCTGGATGAGAAATGACAAGTTGTCTTGCTGAGGTGGAATGAAAAATGTACAAGAGAGAGTAAAAGAATCCAAGTTCGTTTCATTATCCTTAGATGAAGTCAGTATGGTAGATAACACTACTTGGGTCTATATGCATGTATATACTGTAAAAGAACATGTCTGTCAAGCTCATCTACTTTGTTTTCATAAAATGAGGGCCAATTCAACTGCAGATAATTTATACTTAGAAGTTAAGAAAGGTTTGAATGAAATTGCTGGTATGGATGACTTGACAATTGCCAAGAAGTTAGTGTATGTCATAGCTGATGGAGCTGTAGTAATGCAAGCACAAAGGACCGGTCTTTGTGCAAGATTACAAACTAGTATTACACCTTACATGCCTTGCATACACTACATGGCCCACCAAATGAATTTAGCATATAAGATTGTAAGTAGTTTTCCTACAGTGTCAAAAGTTGAAGATCTAATCCATGAGCTCCACTCCTACTTTTGCAGAAGTCCTAGACATTTTGTAGAATTTAAGATTTTCTCTAAGGGAATAACAGCAAGAAATAAGATTCTCAAGGATGTTGAGACTAGATGAATATCTTTGCATGGACTAGTAGAATGAGTTATAGTGGAATATCAATCCTTAATTGGAGTTATATATGAGCAATGCCTTACAGTAGACAAAGCTTATAATTTGTTAAATAAGTTAAGTGATATAGATAGCCTATTAACTTTAGCTAGTCTTCTCCCCATACTGGATTTAATGAACAATCTTGTTAAGAAAGCCCAAGATAGAACTATGTATATTCATGAGTATAGTGATTTACGTAAAATGACATCCATGGCTCTGGATTCTTTGTATTCAAATCTCACAGGTCATAACCCAAATTTTTCAAGGTGGGAGATAATTATAGATTTGAATCATGCTGAGAATTTTTTACGACTCAATGCAAAAAATGAGCTATGTGTGTTTGTGAAAGTATTTCAAATACCAATGCACCAATATAAAACAACCAAGAGAGCTAAAGTACTACCAGTTAGAAAGGATGATTTTGATAAGATTGTTAAATCTGTTAGTGAAAATGTGAAGTCTATTTCCTACCAACTTTCAAGTGAGATTCATGAAAGATTCCCTCAAGAAGAAATTCTTGAAGCCATGAGTTGTGTGTTTCCTCAATTTTGGAAACACTTTAGAGATAATCCAAGTGATCCAAAGTTGTTTCATAATAAAATTGACAAATTGATAACACAATTTTCAAAGCATACAAATTGCAATGGACAATGAATACACGAAATCTTAGATTCAAATAATCTTAAAAAACAATGTAAACTTTTTGCATTGTGTATGAAATGCAAGATGGAAAACTTTGAGAATCCATTTGATCCTTGTGTAATAACAAGGCTCTCGAAAAGGGTAAGTTAGAGTGAAGTATTGCGTACTTCAATATCAAAATATTTCAAACTTGTTGATTTATGTCAAAAAATGATATTAGGGCCGGTGGAAGATGAGAGAGTTTTCAGTGCATTGGGGTTATCGAAATCAAAGGTCAGAAACAAACTAGACAAAAATTTGGAAACTTTCTTGAGATTGTTTGTAACTCAATACAATGTTAGATATTTTCCTTATGATAGGTCATTGGCCATTTGGAATTCCATGTGTGAAAGATGAGGCCTTTGCAAGGCTTTAAAAGATGGTGGTGCTATTGTTGATTCTGACATAAACGATGAATTTAGGTCTCAGAGTCAGAATGAAGATGACGATTTTATGGATTTTAAGTACCCGACTCAGAATGAAGGGGAACCTATTAGTACTATTTAGTTTCAGGATCTGGAGTCCATATGGGATATAGAAGCATCACATTTGAGACTGAGTCAATGAAGTGATTTGGCATTCAGTTCTAAGGTATTTATAGTTGTACTCTACTTTAGTTCTTCCATATTCAGCCATATTACAATTACAATTTACAAAAATAAGAGAATTATGTCACAAATTTGAAATTCTTAATGAGTGAATGCTTTTACAAAGATGGAAAATAACTTACAAACTCTATCTGAAATGGTGTTTTTTTTTTGGGCAGAATATGTAGGTACAACTACAGTTATTACAACAACAACATCAACAACAAGGGCTTTTACTTCAAAATTCTCAAAGCCCTTCTCTTCTTCTGAAGCTGTTTAGTTTTAAAATATGTCCATAAATCTACTTACATAATTATCAATTTAGATGCATTTTTAAAAGGTTTTGTGCATCCAATGATGTTCCATTTCTCCATTTTAAAACCTATTATCAAATCTATTCAAATTCCAAAAATAACCATAAATCTAGTTAGTTGTTATGGGAATCAACAACTAAGAGGCATTGTTAAAGACTGAAGTTTAAGGTTCTTGTACTTTATAGGAGATTTCTATGGCAAATTGATTCTCTTATTTGGTGTCATCATACATTCATTTTCTTAGGTGTTGATATAAAACATAATTGAAAAAAGAAGATTAGTAGCTTTTGATTTTGGGCACTTCCTCCTTTATTTTCTTTTTTAACAATGGTTGATGCCTTGTAGAATATATCACTGTTCTTTTTTTGTTTTATTCTTTTATTTTTATTCTTATTTTGTCCCATTCTTCTTTTGTCTTATTCAAGCTCTTCCTTTCCCTTATAAAAAAATGTTGACTATTTAATAAGATTAAATTTCCTACTATTTTCAAGACCAATGTTTACTCGAGTTTAACTACTCCTGTATCCATCTCTTCCACTAAATATAATTGTTGTTTCATTTGAATTTCTTCATAATATCTTTTAATATCATTATAAATAAATATCTATTGGTTTAAATTGATTCAAATGCTGGTCAGCCTAACTACATTCATAAAGATGATTTCTTTCATCATTCACTCTAATGACAATATTTCTGCAAGAAGATGAATAGTTGCTCTCTTCCAAAGTTGGTGTTTAAAAATTAAATTGTCAAGATTAATATCCTTCTCAATTCTTTGCTTTATAAACCTTTTTCAAGAATAATAAAATACAATGGGGGGCTTAGTAGAGTTCAAATAGAAAACTTAGACAACTAATTTTGTCACCATCGTAATATCATGCTATCAGTATCCAACATTCAAATGTGATTATTATAATTTTAGAACATCTTCCAAAGCTTTAAGTATACCAGGGAAGAGGAAGACATAATATTGTGTAATATACAATTTATGAATTATGCCAAATCATGATTTTCAAAGCCAATGACCATAAATTCATTATAGTTGTCACCTAACTATTATATTAGAGATCCACACAAGGATGTGATGTCAACAAACATTTTTGTACTCATTGGATATATGTTGTCATTGAATTTTGCAAAGAATGCCTTTCTTATGAAATTTAACCAATGATTAAGTTGTCAAGTCACATTTTTTGGGCTTGCTAAGTCTGATTTTTCAAACCATGGTGGAGATACCAATGTGGGATCAAACTTTGGGGTTTCTTCAAAAAATATTTTTCAACTACTTTGTCAACAGTTTCTCACTAGAATCACTATAAAAGGTGATTCAATGAAGATACTATTGTAATTTATCACAACTGAGATATCATGTTTGGTCCTTATGTATCATGAAAAATGAGAGCATTTTGAACACAAGTAAGCATAAACAAACCTAAAATTTTCAGAAGATGAGTCTTTTCCTCTTCAATTTAAAGGGAGTCCCTTGTGATGCATAAAGTAGGTTAAGAAATAGCAGAGAAAGGGCTGGAATCTTTGGAGAGTTCAAGATAGTTGAAGAACTTTGAAGACCAAAGTAGGTTAGCAAAGCCAAGTTTGTGTGAGTTTCGAGATCTAGGTTAGGATTTTAAATCCATGGAGTGTTTTTAACTTTCTAGCATTAAATAGGCAAGGATTTCTATGTGTAAAACAACTTTGGTTTTCTTGTGTAGATCTTGAGTCAACTTTATGGTTGATAGATTTTCATTTGGCTCTCAACCATGCCATCATATTGATTCACAATTAAATATTCTGTTTTAGTGCAAATCATACCTTACATTCCATTGGTTGTAATGCAAAAGGAAATATGCCATCAATTTTTACATCTCTTCTAAGAATATGTCAAAATTCCCTTTTACTTGCCATCAGCCTCCTCTGTTCTGACATATAAGATTGTAAATACAAGAGATAACATTCTATTCCCAACAGATCACAATAATGGTGATTTCTCCCAACCTTACTGTGTTGATGGTGGCTTTCATACAGCAAGGCATATAGATTCTCACCCACCCCAGGACATCTATTTTTTTAATAACTTTGAACATTCCAATTAGTGCAAAAATTCATTTGCCACGCTAGACAAGGAATCTCCTTGCAATATAACTAGTAACTACTTCCAACTGACAGGGCACGACAAAATGAGGCTACCATATTCTTCTATGCAGGAGTTAGAAACTAATATAGACCATGCTTCTTGTTGTGGGAACACAAAACAATTTCCTGACAATTCACAAGAGTAGTTTCACCATGTAGGTGATATGCAAGGTAATCCGCAGGGCTCATCTAATTCACATGACATCAATGTGGAGAGTTTTCTCAACTTGCAAGAAATATGTAGGGTTTGAGTAATCCACATGTTTCAAATACCAATCCATAGATGCATGAAATAGAAGTTAATATGCAAGAACCAATAGAAGCCACATGCCAAGCCCATCCATAGGTTGCAAAAGTTAATCATTTGAATTTCACTCTGTGGCACTTATTCACACAAGGTGGAGTACTAATCAATATGATAGGATTGGAACTCAAAAGATTCAAATAGAATTCTTGGGTAGAGAATCTAAATCCTACATAGATGGCTATCTTCCTTACAAATAGTTGACCAATTTTTAAAAACTTCAAAATATCATGGATTTTTCTGAAAATTTCAACATTTGATCTTCATGATCTCCATAGTTTGTAGTCAAAAACAAAAAAAACTTTGGAAAAAAAATCACCACATTTTCATGAATCTGGAAAAAAAAAAAGAGAGTTTGAATTTATTTTACCTTTAGTGCATTTTATTGGAGATTGGCCTATCCCATTTTATTATAAGTGTAAAGTGGACATCTTTAAGGCTTTGGCTCTTATTAGGAAAAAAATTGAGTGACCCTTGTTGAACTAATTTGTTAACACATAATTATTGTGATAATATAAATTTGAAAATTTGGGTAAATTCTTTAAATAATATATATTTTTTATTTTGGTGAATTTTAGTACATAATTGTTCTACATTGATAAAGGAAAATATCTTTATCTGGTTTGTAGTTATTATAGGACAAAGTCAATTATGTTGACCTAGTCTAGATAATATTTCTAGGTTGACCTATTCTAGGTAATATTGCCTCAAAATTTGTGAGTATGTTGGAGTGTGTGAAAAGAAGTGGGGATAGAAATCACAACCTAAAAACATGAAATCTAAAAGTGAGTGCATAGGTCCTAGGTGGAAAATGAATTGTGTGATAGGATAAAAATTGAGAAATCATGCATGTCTAGGTTAGATCCAACCTTGAGCTTAAACAAGATTGAAGCAGGAGGAGGATCTATGTTTTAATGGAATATGCATTTAAATGTTATATGAGTTCCCACCAATAGATTATAGATTATAGATTTTTAATGTCATTTTAAATTTTTTTGGAAAGGTAAAAATCTACAATCTATTAATTTTGCTAGTTACATAATATCTATTATAAAACTAAAAATAAAATATATTTGATATGGATCCCCTAAAATTAGTTTCTTACAATTTTTTTTTTTTTTTTTTTATGGAAACAATTATGATTGCTTTAATAGATTTATGTTAAACTCAAATGTTATATCTAGAAACTTTGATCAATAAAAACAAATATCTAATCAGAATGTTTATCTTCTCCTACTTCTGCATATGTGAGAGCTGTCATAAAGCTATTTAAAACTATAAGAAAAAAAGAGTTGTTTTCAGGAGTTCTACTTGTTAAGAAGAAAGGAAAAAGCTTCCAAAAAGCAGATCGTGAAAGATTCTAGTGCATTCTTCTAAGTCTCTAAAATCAAATTGTTTACAATAGTGATTATCTATGCATTTTCACATCAAATATCTAAAAGCTTACACCACACATTCATCAATCTAATATTAAAATTCTTGTAGCAGACATTAATTTATCAGATTTCCAAAAAGCTCTTACCAAATAGAAATGGAGTCCACTTCAATTTCTAGATTTGTAAAATAAATGCTATGTTCCTAAAGTATCAAATCCACTTACTAAAAATTAACTTATGCCTTATGAGAGTAATGCTAAGATGAGAAATATAATTACGAATTGCTAAGATGACAAATATTATTATAAAATTTAACCATATAATTGTAATGTATATATTATATGTCTAGCAGTAACACAATGAATTAATTCGCCCACAAAATTTATGTTTAATTTTGAAATTATTATTATTTGCTAATGTATATATTTTCTATCTAATACAATGAAATGATTTGCCCAAAAAATTAATATTTTAGTATGATTATTATTTTTTGTTTACCAATGTATATATTTTTTGTGGTTTTAAAATAATGCAATTCGCCCAAATTTTACATATTGTTTGAGAGACTATGAATGACTTGCCAATGGAGATTATTATTTTTTCTTTGTAAACTATTTTTTTTTTGCCACAAAAACTAAATTTTTTTGTTAGGTATTTTACACCTTTCACCAAGTTTTTACCCCTTTTCTAAAGGGGGGGTTTCTTCAAGTATACCCTGACTTGTACTTTCTTCACAATAGTTTGCATCACTAACATACTTCTCATTTATTTCACAAGATATGATCTTTACATATACCTTGTAGATTATCAAAAAATATGCTTAGTCAACTTTTATGTATTCACATGCTTCATTCATTATAACTAAGGATGTTGGCTTATCATGATCAACTAAATATTTTGTTACCAAAATAATTCTCTAAGTCATACAATTCAATTTATTGATATGCTCTATTAGTTACCTAAAGTGGTACTTCCTCTGTAACTCACATTGTATAGTTCCTGTAGATCTGTGCACTAATATATGTCATCATGACACTCTTAGCTATCAATTGTCAACTATGCAAGAGGTAACTCAAAGTCCATCGATCATACATATTGTATCTATCTCTATGTTGCCAAAAATTATCCAACATTTAGAAAATTTTCTAACTTTGATTACATAATGAAATACATTGACATGAATGACAACACTTATACATTTATCTATCCATATTTCCAACACTTTCAACAATGTTAGGATGACGATAAATAAAAGAATAATTTTAAAATGGTAGGGAATGATTTACATTTACATCTATGTTTGGAGAGAAATCATTAGATGGTCTTTGTACATATTAACTTCCTTTTTCTTAAACAAAGGTAGTCCAAAATTAAAAATAATAGATCTACATAATTATAAGGAAAATAAAGAAATTGATTGATGCTGGAAACAAAAAGTAATCATTATGAATGTATAGAACAATAACAATTATGAAAAAACTTTTCATATTAGAAAGATATCAACATCATTTCATGTGTGTGTGTAATGCTTGCACCCTTCAAAGGTTCAAGTGGTAATATACATAATTATTAAAGAGGAAACTACTAATATACAATAATTAAACCAATGGCATGTAAGTTTTTAAATTAAAGAGTTATCATTTATTATGCATTTCTTACACAACAAATAAATATTGATAGAAACTTTAAAATAAAATAAAATAAAGAGTCAATTCAAGGAATATATAATGAAAGCTTAGATAATTCAACAAATGTACAATATACAAGATTATATACATATAACTAAGCTCAAATATAATGTATTATTTGTCCACATTAACTTATAAGAATCACACATCAATACACAATACTATATAATAATAACAAGAAAATTAGTAGTTTACATAAGTTGGAAAGAATCAACACCAATGCAAAATACTATATCATAATAATAAGAGTAAGAAAGTGATTCCTATGGAAGTGAAATTACCTTTAAAAAAATGGTGAAATGTTATGTTTATACTAATAATAACTTGTTCAAAATGGCTCTCATAGAAAGGAATCGAAAAAGAAAAACTCTTGTCATTGCCTGATACAAAAAGGATGCAAATGAATAAAGATTGTATCTAGAGAGAGTATCTATGAACACTTATGATTATTGACATTCTCAATCCCAAATCTAGGACATTTTGATTACAAAAGAGTACAAAACTAATACAAAGGCAATTATTAGTCCAATCATTGTTTGGTGTCAGAGAAAACAAAAAGAGCCAAGCTAAAAAAATTATATATAAGTTTCAATCATTGACCTTCATCCAACATTCCAATTTAGATCATGATATTAGTAACAATCCATCTGATACAAGTGCAAGCTAGGACCCTAAACTACATATAATATCTCAAAAGAACAAGTGAAATCCATAAATGTAAATGATTTTAAATTGTACAAAAGCCACGATTTACTATCAAATAATATTTGAGAAGGGTTTTTTAGAAATTGTTGAGAGACTGGATAGGTTCTTGTTTTCACAATCATGGAAGCTATTGAGTTATAGATTTAAATATGAAATCTTACCTTTTGTTGTATCAAATCATTTTCCAGTCTAGATAGTAATATCAAAGAACAATATATCACAATGTCTTAATCAGGTTAGCTCTTTTAAGTTTGAACACATGTGGTTCAGGCATCCTAATTTTATTATGCTTTTAAAACATTGGTGGATTAATGCTCCAAATTTTAGGGATCCTAAGATGCTTCAGTTCTCTAAAAATCTTCATTACATGAAAGGGATGATCAAGGAGTGGAATGCAAAGGTTTTTAAAAATGTGTTCAAGCAAAAACAAGATGTCTCAGAAAAACTTGAGAAGGTAAATTTAGTTATCATTCAAAAAGGTCTTAGTCCAGATTTATATCATGAGCAAAAATCCTTGAAAGAAGAATGGGAGGAGCTTTGCAATAGGGAGGAGATTTATTGGAGACAAAAGTCTCATGAACTATGGTTAAGAGATGGCGATAAGAACACAAAATTTTTTCATGAAACTGCTAGAGTTAAAAGGGCAGTTAACACTTTTTTTTTTTTTTCAATAAAGCACTTAGTATCTGGTCATCTTATAGAAGATGAAAATGGTATTAAGGAGGAAGGTGTTCACTTTTTTTGAAATCTCTTGGCTTCCCCTCATTTGGATCCTATTAATGAAAATCTGATTAATGATTTTATAGTTGTATTCCCCCTCTTATTACAACAAATCATAATAGGATGTTGCTTACCCCTTTCACACTGGAAGAAATTAAAAAAAGTGGTATCTTCATTCCCACCTGATAAAGCCCCAGGCCCTGATGGATTTATAGCTCTTTTTTATCAAAAATGCTGGGATTTTATTGGTTCTGATTTATTAGTAGTGGTTGAAGAGTCAAGAATGAATGCCAAGATGATCAAGAGCTTCAATTCAACTAATATTGCTATTATTCCAAAAGTTAAGCAACCAACTTCTTTTTCTGACTTTAGGCCTATTACTTTATGCAACATGGTTTATAAATTGATTACTAAAGCTATATACTTGAGGTTGCAGCAATTTATTCTTCATATCATTTCTTTAGATCAAGGTGGTTTTGTGCCAGGAAGAGAAACATGGGAAGGTGTTGTTGTTGCACATGAGACTCTTCATTCTATCAATTCTCATCAGTTGTCTAGTTTTGTGGTCAAGCTTGACATGATGAAGGCTTATGATAGGGTAAGATGGTCATTCCTCTTTAAAGTTATTTCCAAATTTGGTTTTTTAGATAAGTGGTGCAGATGGATCAAAAATTGTATTTCTGGTGCTTGGTTTTCAGTCATTATTAATGGAGAGTCAATTGGTTTTTTCCCCTCTTCTCAAGGGATTCGTTAGGGTGATCCACTATCTCTAGTTTTATTTATTCTTATGGTTGATGCTTTCAGCAAATTCATCAATAGATCTTCACAATTGGGCTTATGGCAAGGAATTTTGATTCCTCGTACATCTATTATTGTTACCCACTCCCTATTTGCTAATGATACTCTTCTTTTTGGTACGTCAAATGTAAAGGAAGCTAACCATATTAAATATGCCTTGGATCTATATTCAAAAGTTTCTAGTCAAAGAATCAATGCCAACAAGTCCAAAATTTTCATTTTCAACACTAATGATGTAGTGGCTTAGAGGATTTCTTCAACTTTGGGTTTCCCGGTGGATCACCTCCCATCCATTTATCTTGGAATTCCTTTTTTTATGGGAGCAAACAAGACAAATTTTTGGCTTCCTATCATTGACGGAATTAGGGCTAGGATCTCTACTTGGAAAGCTAGATGGTTATCTTTGTCAGGCCGTATTTTGTTAGTTAAAGTTATCCTTACAGCTATCCCAAACTATTATTTTTCAATTCTCAATGCTCCCTCTTCTATAATCTTGCAAATTCAAAAGATTATCAGAGACTTTATATGGAAAGGAAATCTGTCAAATAATAAGAAGCTTCCTCTTGTCTCTCTACTTGAAATGTCCCATGATAAGGCATCTGAGGGTGTGGAGTTGCATGATATTGCTACTAGAAATAAGGCTTTTCGGGGCAAGCTTGTGTGGAAAATGTATACAAAATCTCATGCAAAATGGTGTTCAATCATGCAAGAAAAATATTTAGATTCCTCAAGTCCTTCCAAAATTTTTACTATGTCTGATCCTCCTTTAGGTTCAGCCATATGGAATTTTATGATGTCTTCAAAGGATATATTTTGTAATTATGTTACTTGGGAAATTCACAGTGGAGAGAAAGTAAAGTTTTGGGAAGACTCATGGAATGGATTTCCCCCTCTATGCAGACAAGAAAAGTTGGATGAAGCACGCCACGTCCTAAAAGCTGAGTGGGGATCCTCTTTTTGGGACTATGTTTTGGCTATTGAAATTAATTCAAGAAGGGTTCTCTCGAAAGAACCTCCAACACATCTTTTTAGTCAGCCAAGTCTCCTTTCCTTGAGGGACTCTCTTGCTGAAAGAATTGTTTTTCTTTATAATAGGGAAGATATAGTTATATGGGCCCCGACCAAAGGTGGTGATTACTCAATCAAGGAAGGTTATTATGGTCTTTGACAAGCATATAATTCAAGCAGGAAGTGTAGATCTTTTTCCTTTTGTTGGAATTCCACTGTGTTGCCTAAGGCTGGATGTTTTGCTTGGCTAGCCCTTAGAAAAAGAATACTCACCAGTGAACGATTGTCCAGGCTAGGTATTGCTGAATCTTTTATTTGTAAATTATGCAACAAGGAGCTAGAATCTATAGATCATCTTCTTCTCCAATGTCCCTTTGCTTATCAGTGTTGGGTTTTTGTGTTGAACAAACTTCAAATGTCTTTACCTCTACCAAATAGTCTTTGGGACCTATTTCAATCTTGGCTAGTTCTATTCTCAAGATCTCTATTTCCTAGTATTTGGAAGTGCATCCCAGCTACTGTGGTGTGGGCCATTTGGTGGGAACATAACAAGATCATTTTTCGCAATAAAAAATCAAACCTAGAATCTATTCTAGATGGGATTGAGAATGCAATTTCAGAAAGAGTAAATGCAAATATGTTCAATTGTATGAATAATATTTCAATTTCTGCTAGGATTATCTTCTTCTAAAATTTTGGAAAAAAATTAAGTTACCTCCAGGTTTCTCTGCAAACTGGAATTCTAATCATCTATCTGATCGACTTCATGTAAAATGGTCTCCCTCCTATAGAATTTTTCTAAAGATAAATTTTGATGGTTGCTCTCATGGGAACCTGGTAAGTCAGGATTGGGTGCTTGTATTAGAAATTGGCAAGGTGAAGTAGTTGCAATCAAAGCAGATGTTTTACCAGTTGGTTCTAGCAACCTTGCAGAAGCCCAAGCTCTATTGGCAGGTCTAATTTTGGCAAAGAGATGTAATGTTTCCACCATCCATATTGAAGGTGATTCTCAAGTAATTATAAATTCTTGTTTATCACAATCTTCACATGCCTAGAAACTAGCCTATATCCTTCAACAATGTTGGGATTTAATTGATTCTTTTCAAGCTACTTGTTTCTCTCACACTCTGAGGGAGGGCAATAAATTAGTTGATTGTCTAGCTAATCTTGGTTGTGAAGGCTCCATATTTGAATCTTGCCATTCAGAGGTTATTTTTTTGAAATTCCCATGCTTAGCAGAGTGCCATATTTGGGACAAAAGGTAGATGAATGAATCTTAATAGGTTACCTTGCACATTCTTTGTGCATGATTCACAAATGCTCCAATTAGATTGGAGGTTCAAAGTTCTATTTATTTTAGTTAAGTCTTTCAGAAGGAGAGGTTTATTGTCATAATTGGACCCTGATCATTGTTGAGTATTGATATATATACCATATTTTGGGTACTCTTGCTTAGTGCAAATAAATTGTATTTTGTTGTAGGTATGCCTGGTATGACATATCAGCTTTTAAAACTTTTGTATTTTGGTAATGATTCAGAGTTTTCTTGCTAGTTCTTTCTCTGATGAGCTCTTGAACTAGTTTATTAATAAATATATTATATAAGTGCTATGTCACTTTTTGATTAAAAAAAATAAAAAAAATTTGAGAAGGGTTTAATAGTATTATAAGAATAATATTTTGTCATATTATTAACTAAGATGGGGAAATTAAGGAGGTTAAGTGGGGAAAGTAAAGAGTTAATATAAACCCCATCAGTACCCAAATTATCTAGATAATCAACTAATAGGTTGCCTTTTCTGTATGCATAATGTAACATTTAGAGATTGATTCAAGAAGAGGTCAGACTTGATGCATTATATATTAAATAGACCAATTATACATATGATGTTTAATACACACATTAATAATAAAGGTTAAATCCCCTTCAACATGTAACTTAGATATAGATAGTGATTATTTTGATGCCAGGACATGACCTTCAAAGTCTCTAATGACTATTCCATAGCTAGAGATACCTAAATTTTCCTTAGAGGTGCCATCAAAATTGAATTTTTAAGACCCTCATGTGGGGGGATCCACTTGGTTTGTGCTCAAATAAGAGGAACCTTGGATAGACACAATAGAGAAGGAAGATAAAGAAAAAGTAAACCCTTCCACCATTGAAGAATATAGCCATCCCAAAGAGAAAAAACATGTTTACCCTTATATTTACTTATTGTAGCATTAAAATGCTCAACAATTGATCTCTCTAATCCTTCCAAAAATTGAGGGATAGTCACCTAAAATACTTAGTCTCACCAAGTTTCTTATTTTATTTGAAATATTGAAAATGATAAGGTATGTCACTTTTTTCTTTCATAATTTATAATCATCATTTTTACTAATAGAAAGAGAACTCATATTTAGTAATAAATCAAAGGAGCATAAATATGTGAAATTAAATTCACTATAATTTAGTACTTATTACAATAGAAATGGAATGTGGTATAAGTCAAGATACTAGCTTATGCCATTAGATTCTAACCAAGTACATTTATTCATATTAGATTCTAACGAAGTACATTTATTCATATTAGAATATCATATAAATCATAAGGTTTTATCTAAACCTTATGCATAGTTCACAATATTTCATATTACAAAAGTTCAAATCTTTAGGCATCAATATGAAAAATAAAACCATTTTATTTATAATAGATAAGAAAATAGAAGGTTCATTAATGTAGAAAGGTTTGGTTGATGCTTGGATATGTTATTCTAAAGAAATTTTTTTATGAAGACAATCTAAAGCAATTTGGACTATGGGTTTTGTTGACTTCTTATTAGCCCTAGGCAAGATTGAGGCAACAACTAAAAGGTTTGGAATCTTCTAATTTAATATAAGTACATTATGTTGTGGGAATTATTCCCTCACTGATTTTCCCTTAAATCAAGGGTTTTCCTAGTTAACAAATCTTGTTCTATTGTACATAGTTATTATCTTGAGCTTGTTACATATATTGATTGTAACTTTAGACTTGATAAACACAATTTAACCTTTTTAAAAATATAACTAATTTAGCTCCCCCCTTCTCTGTTGTGCTAATGAACTATAATGTGTGAAATTAAATTCACTATAATAAAGCAATTATTAGAGTAAAAAAGAAATGATATATATTTCAAGATACTAGTTTAGCAAATTAAATTAGACCCTAACCATAGTACACTATTTTGTATTAGAATATTATATAAATATTTAAATTTAATCTAAATCTTATACTTTGTATAGAATATTTCATATTACAAAAGATCAAAAGATTAGATAAAAAGACATCAATATGTAAAATAAAACCAACCAGTTTTATAGTAGATAAGCAACGAGAAGGTCTATTCAAATAGAAAGGTTGTGTTTAACTTTTTAAATATTGAATTCTTGTTATTAATAACATAACCAAGTTTTCAAATCTGTCAAGTTTCTTAAAAATATTTAATAATCACAAAAGACCCAAACCTATTTCTAATCACGAATCAAAAAATTATAAATTAATTATATCGAAGGCATTCCCTATATGAAATGGGAAAGCTAATTTTGTACGTCAGTGGTTGAAAGTCTTTAAAAGCCCTAGATGACCATCCATTACATCCTGGTAGTCATTGCAAAAAAAATATAGCATTTGTTATATTTGTCAGGTAAGTGGAAAAAGTGAAAGATGAAATGGACTTCACCACTTTACAATTTTACCACTTCAACCCTTCACACCGTTGGCCCGAATCTCAATAAATTTAAAACAACATCATGACCTATTTGCTACCAGTCTCTACACAATCTCGAACGTTGCAGTTCTGGGAAGCTGACCCAATTGCATGTTGATCATCCCATTCAAACACGACCCTCACCTGCATCTTGTCAGCAATGGGCCTTGCATATCTCTTATCATCCATGGATTAAACATCCACAACTGCAAGCCTAGTGTATAATCTGGACAAGTCCCTCCATCAAATTACGAGTTAGAATTTTGTGCATGCAGAGGCCAACCAATATTGTTTCAGGGAAAGCAAAAAGACAATCCTCTCATCATCCTAACCTGCAGTCTTGCCGCTTAGTCTTTTATTTCCATGATATGGCCTCTAGAGTGTGAAATGATGGAGGATACGAAGAGTTAAGTATCGTGAGAGAAGGGATTAAACTAAAAGTTCACTTTAGTAAACCAAATTTTTATATTGTCTTCCTTTGAGACCATTAAAAATTAGAAATATTATTTTAAATATAAAATGTAATTTAAAGCCACAATTAAACTTTTATCTTAAATTAAAGTCTTAAATCCCTCTATCGTGTAGTAATGTATACATGTTTCAAATTTCTCCCCCATTTTGCACAGTTCGAAGGATAGTGAGGGAAGTTGTGGAATTTGGCTTCAGGCCTTCGAAATTCATTTTATCAAAGTTTATATACATCCTTACTCATAAATTAGTGTTCTTAATCTACAACCTTTGCATACCACGAGACTAGTCTTAAATAATAAGGCATTCTTGGAGAAGAGTGGTCGTGCGAGTAATTGTAAATTCTATCTCTACACTGAGTTGATACAAATTAATAATTGTCCTACTGGACCATATTGTTGAACTTTATCTTTAAATGGTAATTTCTTATCCTTTTTTTCTAATACTTTTTTAACAGACGCTGTCTCTATAAGTTTGTTAGTTGTCATGGAAGTGTGAAGCCAAACGAGCAACAAGGTAATTCTGGTGATGTTATCATTTCCGGCTACCACTCCGTGGTGGCTTGGGACAAGACTATTGGTCAGATTTTAACAGGAACTGAGTCCTATGTTAATATGGCAGCCTGATCTACACTATGCATTGGTGCTAAGCAATTACCGATATTAATTTCTGTACAACATTCTGAAATATGTTTAAAAATGTAATAAATAGTATATTTTAATATAATAAAATATGTTCAAGCTTAATATTTTAAAGTGATAATAATATATTAAATATTTTTGTAAACTATATATTATAAGTATAACATGTGTTTCTATTAATTATATAATATGAATATGCTATAATATTACATAAGAAGGGTTGGGAAATATAACGGATGGTGGATAAGGGGAGCAAGTTAGGAGTGATAAGGAATTCTTGGGGTAATAAGGGAGTCCAAGGAGAAACAAAGGGAGTTTCTTTGAGTGATAAGGTGTGAGGAATGGTGAGAGAAGTTGTTTGGTGAAATAAGGGGTAATAGATTGCATTAGCGGATTCTCTTGAAGACATAAGGTGTAAGGAGAGGTAAGGGGAGATATATGGAGAAATAGGGACTTTTTTCTATGATTACGTTTGCATGTAGTGATAAGGAGAGTTGGAAAGATTAGGGGTAATGATAGATGGTAGGACACATAAGGAGACTTGAAGAGAGAGAGAGAGAGAGAGGGGGGGGAGGTTGATGGTAGAAGATGGATGATGGATGGAGTAAACAAGATTATATGAAGTAATTAGGATATGGAGAGATAAGAAGATAGGAGTAATAAGAAGTCTCTGGAGCTATAAGGATCCCAACATGAGTCAAATCATTCAGATATTTTATATGCATCAAGATAAGACATCACCACAAGGATATTTATAAAAAATTGAGTCCAATTGATCATATCACTTTAATAATATATACTATGTCATGTTACATTATGACATGGAATTAATGTATCATATCTTAAGCAATATATTCTTTCCCCACTCTGCAACTTCTTGTTGTTGGCATCCTTCCTAGTTTTATGCCCTCTCAGTCTTTAGGTGATGGTCCCCTCCCCACCCTTACCCCTACCCCCACTAGTACTGACTCTTGTGGGTCCAGATCTAGAATTGGTTTTGTTCACTAAGTCCCAAAATACTTGTGAGCTACACTAGGAAGATTCTTCCCTTATGGAACTAGACATTATCCCTAATGACTATTCATGCTTGACCCAAAAATCCCTCGGTGGTCCCTTGTTGATGTTTGTAGTGGCAGTGACCCTCAAGTAAAACTTGCTAGGGGTTGATGTCAGATCTAAGATTTCTATGGACTCTGGTGAGAAACCCATGATCTTCCTAGGGGTCATGATGCAGGAGCATCTTGCATGGGAAAATTATTGAAAAAAAAATTGAAAAAAAAAATATATATATGAAAAAAAAAATTGGAAAAAAAAAAAAAAATTTGGAGGAGAGAGAAAGTGACGAAAATTAGAGGAGAAATAATAAAAAATTAAAAAAGGAGAAAAGAGAGAAAAAGAGGATTTCTATTTTCGAGGTGCATAGGAGGCATAATAGAAAAAATAAAAAATAAATGGTTGTCATTCCATTTATCGAGGTGTGTGGGTAGAATTCTAGAAAGTTATGAATATTGTAGAAAGTTGTGTGGAAACTCTCAAGTTTGGTGTCCATCTCTATGATGGCTAGCTCCCTCTTCCTATTAAGTTTCACTACTTAAAAAAGCTATGATTTGATCTTGGAGGGAATTGGAACTTTGGTAAACACCCAATGCTGATATGGTGAAATAGAAACCATGGTTTAACCCAAAGAGTGATCTCTATAGGTATGATCTGGTCTAGATAAGATTACTCAGTCTACCTTTCAAGTTTTGGGATGAGTGTTTGTTTAGATGGATAGGTAACTCCTTTGGTTAGTTCATCAAAATGGATATTATAACTAGTTGCAGGACTAAGTTGGGATTTTCCATGTTCTGTGTTAATGTAAGAATGAAAAAACCCTTGCCAACCATGGTAGACCTAAAATCTAAATGTGGCACCTAGTCACAACAAATATTCTATGAGAATGCTGCTCCCTTTTGCCAAAAATACAACATGTTTGGACATTTATTTGTGGATTTTTTGAAGGGTGACAAAATCAAAGACAAAGTCAACGTTTCCTCATCGAGTGTGGTGGTACATGGCTAAAATGGCCAAAAGCCAAGAGAATAAGGATTTGATAAATCTGAATAAAACTTATGTGGAGAGATTTTAGCAGTTTCCTAAAACTCGTACAAAATAGAGTAAGAATATTAGATCCCCTATGAAGGAGGCTATTATTGGGCAGGGTGAAGAAGCCATTTATACTGGTACAAATGATGGAGCTAACTATGAAGAGGGGGAGATTATTGACATGCTCACTCTATAATTAACTCAATCTAGTGAAGGATTAATGAATAGAGTGGTGAAAGTTGATAGGGGTGATAATCCTTGTATTTTATCCCTTTTCATGGTGAATGGATCATCACTCACAAAATGATCCCTAGTGGTCTCACTCCTAGGTATTTTTGAAATGCTTTACCTCACCATTGAGATTCCAAGCCTCAGCCTCCTCAGTAATGATGTTGAATGGATGATCCCAAAGTGTAATCCTAGAGTAGGGAATAAGGTAGATGTTGGGTCATCCACAAGGGTCTAGATACCTCTAATAAAGAACATCCATCAAGAGGAAATAGAGAAGAATATAGCACATGGGAAACAAAAACCCTAAAGGAAATCCAACATCATAAAAGATTAATATCATATCCTAGAATGTGAGAGGGTTAAAAATCCCTAGGAAGAATTATGAAATTAAACAAAAGATCATTGAGCTTAATACTGACATGATTCTTTTGCAAGAAGTAAAAATAATTGAGCAGGTTTTCCCTAGAGTTGCTAATTACATTTAGCCAGGTGCTAAATTTTCTTATAGTGATGCTAATGGTGGTTCTAGTGGCATTTCCATGCTATCAAACCTAGAGAAGGTTGTGGAATTGGTTACCTATATTAATACTCATTTTGTGGTCATAAGTTTCACCTCCCAAGTTGGTAGTTGAAATTTGTTCAACTTCTATGCCATCAATACTCGAAATGGTAGACTAGCTATCTAGGACGAGGATACGAGAGTGACTGAGACTCTGAGACAAGGAACAATTTTGTGCATGAAATATTTTAAAACCCCTCTATACCCTTTGGAGAAAATGGGGGGCTTGAAATAATTTTTACTACCATGCAAGACTTGGAGGGCTTCCTTAGAAGGAGTGACTTGATTGATATTGATCTATAAGGACTTTCTTTCACTTTTTCTAATAATAGATTGGAGAATTTTTTGATTTAGGTAAGACTTGACAAGGCACTTATCTCTTCTAACTTGGGACATTCTCCGACATTCTTCTTTTAAAGCTGATTCAAGTACCATATTAGATCACTCTATGTTGATTTTCTCTTGGTTGTAGAATCCACCTACAAGACATAGGCCCTTTAAGTATGAAATCATGTGGCACTCATGCACAAAGTTCAAAGATTATATTGTATAGTGGTGGAAGAATCTAGTTGAAGGAATTTCAATGTTTCATATTGCTAGAAAACTTGAAAGAATCTTAAAAGAGGTGAGAGGATGGAGAAAATACTCTTTTGGGAACATTTCCAAAGAGAATAAATTAACTGAAAAGAAGTTAGAAGCCCTCTAGAACCAAAAAATTCATGGCAAGGATAATGTTGAGTATCAACAGGAGGAAAGGGAGTGTCAGAACTTGTGGAAGACCCTCTTGAATCTCGAGGAATTTTTTTGGAAACAAAGACCAAGGGTCTGGTGCTTAGAGAAGGGTGATCAGAATATGATATTTTTCCACAGATTGACATCAAGAAGAAAAAAGAAAAACACCATAAACATGTTGATGGATGATAGTGGATAGGAGATTAATGACATGGAGGAGATAGAAGGTAAAGACAATACCTATTTCTGGGAGATCTACAACCCTCTTACTACTCAAGTCAATTGCAACTTGCAAAATGACATTTTGAGGCCATTTTATCTGATGGTGAATAACCAAATGAATAATGACATGATTGGTAAGGTCAAGGAGGGGGAAACGAGAAAAGTTGTATTCAACATGAATTAGTACAAAGCCATTGGTCCTGATGGTTTCCCCTTGCCATTATTTTTAGGAATTCTGGGATATCATTAAGTATGATGTGAACCATGCCACTAGAGACTTTGTTAGAGTGGGAAAATTATTGAAGGAACTCAATCAAAATTTCATTTTTCTTATCCCTAAGATTAACAACCCTAGACATCTGGAAGACATTAGACCTATTAGCCCTTGCAACATGATTTATAAAATCCATGCTAAGATTATGGTTAACCATATTAAGCCACTTCTTGATAAGTTTATATAGGACCTTATTAGAATGGTACCATTCTAGAGAGGCAGATTCTTCATGTGGTCATAACCACACATGAGGTAAACCACTCTATGGGTAGGAGAGAGAATTCAAGTATGGCTCTAAAACTCGATGTTTCCAAAGCTTATGATAAGGTTAAGAGGGAATTTATTTTTTCTATCCTCTCTAAACTTGGATAAATTGAGAATATTATAAGAATTATAAAAAATATGGTGAATAAAGTGACCTTTTCAGTGCTTGTTAATGAGACTCCAGACAAGTTTTTTTTTCTTCCTCCCAAGGTTTGCACCAAGGTGACCCTCTATCACCCTATGTATTCATCATTACGGAAGGGGTTCTAAGCAAGAATCTAGTGTTCATAACCAATTTTGACATAATTAAAGGTGTTAAACCTGCATCCTTATGTCCTCCACAAATTGTTCAACAATTTTTTGATGACACCTAATATGTAATCTCCTCCATGCATGAAGCTAGGTAGTGGAAAACTATAATGAATTAGTATGTTATAGCCTTTGGGCAATGCATAAATTATTAGAAAAGAAAAGTATATTTCTTCAACACTATTACTATCTTGAAAGAAAAGGTGACTAGAATTTTGGAATGCTAGGAGGAGTTTCTCCTAAACAATTATCTTGGGCTCCCACTCACAATTAAAGAACTTTCCAATCAGTTTTGGAATGGTTCTATTAAACACTTCCATAGGAAGCTAGCAAGCTAGAAAGGAAAGATTTTGAGTAGTGTGGGGAAACTCCAACTTCTCTTAGCTTTGTTACAGAGCATCCCAATATTTTTCCTTTCTATTTTCAAACTTCTTGGCCAATTCAAAGACATTATTGAAAAAATACAATATAATTTCTTATGGTCTGACACTAAAGAATAGTTTAGGATGACTCTGGTAAGCTGGGAAAATTTTTTTCATCCTAAGGCTCTTAGAGGTTTAAATATAAGAAGGATAAGATATATAAATAAGGCCCTCCTAACAAAAATTGGATGGAGGTTGACAAATTATTTATTTAGCTAGTACAATATTGTGAGGGCCAAGTACCTTAGAGGTGAATCACTTCATCATGCCTTATGCACCTAGGATCTCCCCTAGGGATCTCAAATTTGGCAGAATGTGCTGCATAACTATAAAATTTTGAAGATGGGTTGTAATTGGATTGTAGGTAATGATGACATAACTAATTTTTGGGAAGATCAATGGATCCAAGATAACCCAATTATACACACCAATTTCCAAAACTTTTGTGAGACTTGCACTAGAGAAAATGAATATTTGGCCTGAAACTATATCACCCCCAATTTTCAATGGATTACAATTTAGCACTAGAAGCCTACTAGGATGGACCTTGGCTTGGAACTAAGAAACCTCTTGCACAATTAATAGGATCCCTCTTATCCCATTGGAAGACTCCTTAATTTGGAAGCTTACCCCATTGAGTGATTTCATAGTGAAGTTTTCTTATCTTTGTTGCCTTGTGGGTGGGGTGGCCCAAGGAGATTGGAGAAAGGGTTGGCACCTGTGGATCCTACCAAAGATTTTTTTTTCTAGTGGATGAATTTACATGGGTCTATCCTTACTATGCATAATATGTCAACTAGCAATTTTTTGTGTCTTATGGTTGTAGGATGTGTAATCTATCCCACACCTTCTCATCCACTACCCTTTTGCCTCGAAGGTGTGGAGGGAGGTACTTGCCTTATGGGGGGTCCACTAGTGTGTTAATGAAGGACTACAACAATTTTTTACTGGAATGGTTTGTCTTTCCATCCATACTTCAATAATTTATGGACAATAATTCCTCTATATGTTACATCAAAAATTTGGAAGGAGCAGAGTAACAAAATATTCAAAGATATAGAGACTAGCAATTCAAGGGTTTCTCATCAAGTTATTAGGATCCTAAATGAATGTAGTGGGATCTCATGGTGGACACCCCCCCTATGATTAGAATTGATATGAATTGGGCTTCAAAGGAGTTGGTTGTTGAGCTGGGTGGTGGTATGGGTTCCAATGATCATATTGAATGTGTGGAAGTGGAGGCTTGTATCCACAAGAGTGAAGCCATGATTATTTACCTATGGGAGGGTGGCTTATTAACTTTTATGGAAGGGATGATAAAACATGAGGAGAACATCTTGATTCAGTTCTTCAACTTGTGGAAGGATAGAAAAGTGACTATTAATGGGATGAATTTTGAAATCACTAAAGAAGATCTATCTAAGGTTGGGGGTTTTCCTATGGGAGGCAAGAACAAGTAAAATCAAGCACACATAAATGATGAAACTAGTCTAGGAAAGTTCTTCAAGTTTGATGAAGAACTAGTTTGAACATGTGGTGGATTTTCTAGGGAACATCTTCCAATGTCCTAAGACATTATACACTATTCTATTGTGAGATATATTGCCCTCGAGGATTGGTTTCAAGTACTTTATTTCTACTATTTACTCATTCTCTACCATTTCAAAAATCTGGATCAAAATTACTTTCCATTCCTCTTGTTGAATTCAATGGAGGAAAGTATTTTCAAGGCTAGGAAAAAGAAGGAGGAGGGAAACTTCTTTTATCTCATTCACAAGGGTTTCATGAATAAATTTTATATTCACTACCTTCCCTAAACCCCTTGCTCCTAGTCAATCGACTAGCTATTGTTACTCCCCAAGTATCTTTGGATCGTGACCCTAGTCATTTCCATAAAAATATCAAGAAAAGCTTCATACCTAAGGTTAAAATTAGCCTCATTGATTCTAATATGGAATCAAGGAAGAGGAGATAGAGTGCTTAGAGAAACAAAAAATGTCTCTAACTAGAGAAATTTAAGTCCCCTTCCCAAACAAGCTTTTAGCTCAGAGTCTACTGAAAGTGACATTAAATCCACTAAGAGGAAGAAACCCCACTAAGACATTGGAAACAAGTGTATCTCTAGCCCTCCCAATCCCTCCCACATTTTTGATACCCTTAAAGCTAACCCTTTCCTGGCTAGAAGTGGGGGGAGGACATCACCTCCCCCTCAAAAGGACTCCTAAAGAGGGTGGAGAAGAAGGCAAGTATAACCATGGCTAGGCTCGACATGATAGATTGGCATAGTTGGTGAAGGACTTGGCATACAATCACATTGGAATATGCCAAAAATTTGAAACTTTGGCAGATTTCTCTACTAAAGTCATGCATTCCATGACCACTACCCTTTATTTCCTGTAGGTTATTAAGGATTAAAAAGACTTGGGCATGGAGAGTGAGACTACCAGCTCCTTATATGGCTTCCTAGTAGAAGACTATCTGAAGAGGATCTTGGACAAACCTATCAAAGAGGAGGCGGTGGATGTGAGTAGGGATGAGCTTGAGGCAAAGAATGATGAGGACACTAAGAAGAAGAAGGGTAGTTTGCCATGTTTTTATTTTTTCTTATTGCAACTATGATATCAATTACTCTGAACTTGATTCCCTACATGAATTTATTTTATATGTATAGGTTTATTTGTTAGACTATTAGTAGTAGAATGTTTCATTATAGTTGGCATGTTTTTCCTTTTTCTTAGATTATTAGAAGCATTAAGATTGATGTTGTTACTTTGGTGTTTGATGTTTTTTTTTTGAAGTATAAAACCGCTATCGATTAGATGATTGGGACTTAGCCTCTGGCTGATCTCTCAGCCTCTTTGTACTCTGTAGTCAGGCCGCTATCTTTGTGGCTTCTATCTAATACTTGAAAACCATAGAATTAATGTATGTTTTTAGAGTGAAAGAGATTTAGATTTAACAAATAGTTACTTGTATTTCAATGAAAAAATAAACACTATAAACTAGTATATTTTTTATGATTGAGAATTTTCTCTTCTCTCTTCATGTTTTGTACTCCATTTTACTATCATTCCATCAATTAATAAGATCACCTTTTTAAAGATACAAATTTAAATTTAAAATCTTAAAACCCATATTAAGTTATGAAAATTTATGTATCCATTAACATAATTAAAATGTTGAATATATTGAATCGAGTTAGATGTTTATTTAGTCTCTAGAGTATGGGTTTAGATAAAAATATCATCTTACCAATTAATATATTACTCTCTCTCTCTCTCTCTCTCTCTCTCTCTCTCTCTCTCTCTCTCTCTCTCTCTCTCACACACACACACACACACACACACACACACACACATTCACATTTAGCACATGGTTATCTCTTAACTAAATGGTTTTATTTCAATTATGTTTGACTCCTTATAATAGATAAACAATTTATGTGTACCTATCACTTTTTCATTGACTAACATTTTTCATGCAAGACATTGTCAATGAATTTTATCTAGTACTATTAAAGATGTTATATTTTCTTAAGTACTTATAATATACCACCTAGGTAATTTTGTAGTTTTTCCTATCTCACAATTTTATTACTATTATTATTATTATATTTTGGACTTGCACAGACTAGTTAAATCAAAATAAAAGGTAAGACTTATAAGCCAGAAGAACCACCAAATTAAAATAGAATGCTAAATACACACATAAACATCATTTTACTTCCTTCATGCCCTTGTGCTGATATTGTGTAGTTATAAGAATGTATTGGCACTACATTTATATTTGAGAGATTTTTATTGTGCCAAAATGCCTAATGTGTTTGAAGGTGTGTGTCATTTATGTCCTTGTCATGTGCAATATAACACTTGCTTTATGACATTGCCCAACTACCTCACATGATTTATAATTCTATTTGGTATTAATGAAGTGTAATATTAGTGTTCCTTTCAATAATTAATATATCTCAAATAAATGATAAGAAATTTATACATAGATATATAAGAGATGGGTATAGAAAAAGTTATGGATAAAAGAAAATTTAGAGAGAAGGGAAATGAAGATGGAGTGAAAGAGGGGGAGGGCGGTAGATTCCATAAATAGATAGAGAAGAGATGGAGTAAAATAAGAAAAAGTGATAGGAATTAGACACGAGATGTAGCCAGAGCTCCAAAGCTCAAGAGAGAGATTCATGAAGACTGATGTCTCTATCTACCCTCTCATCTTCACACACACACACACACACACATACACAATAGATTTTCAATATATCTTCAACATAACTATTGTGAAAATTCTTATTATAGTCACTAATTATGAATCTCCTATCATAAAATGATTATTAAACTACTATAAATATATTCATAGCTAATATCAAAAAATAACACAACTGCAACTTCACCAATAAAATATGGAAAGAAATTCACAATAAAAAGAACACAATATTTTCAGAAAAATCATCCCTAAAAAAAACCATAAGGGAAAAATAGTTCTAGAGATGGAAAATATATTAACTTTAGCAAATCAAGAGATACAGAATTCCTTGCCTCTCATTGGAAGAATTTAGACAACCTCCTAATTTCTCCTGTTGATATTATCCACCGCTATCCCCAATGCTATCATTGTGCCCTTGCTAATATAGTAAGACTATTTTCTATCACTGCAAACTCATTTGTTAACACTAAAAATGCTTCTACAACTTCTTGTGTTTGTTTGTCATGTTCTGTCATGTTCTCCAAATGCCTCCCTTGACCCCCTTTTATACTACCTAACCAAGAGACTTCTAGTTGCTTCTTGATCAAGATAGCCTAACCAATAAGTTTCTGGTATCTTCTTGATAACAACCTAACCATGAAGTTTCTAGTGACTTCTCGATTAAAAAAACCTAACCAATATGTTAATAGTTTCTTCTAGAAGGATTCAATTAATTAACAAATATTTTCTAATTAATCAAATATTAATGAACAACTATCCAAGCTACCAAAAAATAACACTCCTTAGCGAGGAAGTTGTTCTACATGACACCTAACTTATCTATGAAGAAGTTGAATTTAGCTTTCCCCAATGTCTTTGTTAGAATGTTTGCTACTTGCTCCTCTGTAGGTTTGTACTATAGCTAAACAACTCCCCATTGTACACAATCTTTGACGAAGTAATATCTTATGTCTATCTGTTTACACCTATCATGAAACACTGGATTCTTAGACAACTTGATGCAACTCTAATTGTCATAGTGTATCATAGTAGTCTCAACCTTCTAACCAAATAAGGACAATGACAACTTCCAAAGCTATATAGCTTCACATGTCATAATGCTAGCTGCTATGTATTCGGCTTCTTTTGAACTTAGAGCCATGGTTTTATGCTTCTTGTTGAACCAAGGTATAGCTCCTAATCCCAAATTGAAACAACACCCTAAATTTCTCCTTTTGCCGATTGTACTTCATGCCCAATCTGCATTAGTATATCCCATCAATATGATAACTTCACTTCAAACAAATCTAATCCTATACTCAACTGTACCATGAAAGTAACACAATAAATTCTTAGCCACTCTCCAATATATTCTATTTATTTCAACCATGAAATGGCTAAGAGAGTTTACTGCAAATGCTATATCTAGCCTAGTGTTGATGAGATACATAAGCAAACCAATCAACTATCTATATAAGGTGGGATCTATATCCTTCTCCTCAAATGCATCTACCTTCTACTAATTTATGATCATGGGTGTAGACATGGATTTGCAATCATCCATCCCAAATCTCTTCAAGATTTCAATGTAATATTTCCCTTGACCAAGGAAAATCTCCCCATCTATCTACCGAACCTCCAAGCATAGAAAGTAGTACATAAGTACTAAATCCTTCATCTCAAATTTTTTTACAAGGTCCCCCTTGCAGTCTTCTATGAGCCCTAGTGGACCTTTATGAAACAATTTGTCCACATAAAGAACAAGAATGAAAATCTCACTATCAACCACCAAGTAAGAGAGGTTAGCATCCACTTCACTCTTCACAAAGCCCATTTCTTGCAAGTATGTTTCAATGTGCTCATACCACATTCTTGGAGCTTGCTTGAGTTTGTACAATGCTCTCTTAAATCTGCACATGTGGGTCTCTTTGTTGTGTTCTACAAAGCCTTTTGGTTTCTCTATGTATACCTCCTCCTTTAACTTACCACTAAGGAATGTTGTCTTGACATCCATTTGATAGATGTAGGAGTCAATGAAATCCAACTCTGTAGTCACCAAGATCAAAATAGAAACCCGAGGAGCAAGAGCTTGAAGGAAACAAAGCAAGAGAAAATATTTCACAATAGGAAAATGAAATTTCTATGTGAATGGATGATTTTACAATGAGAGAGAGATTGGATATAAAGGCATCAAGAAAGCTTGTAGAACAAGCTAGAAAGTGGTAGAAGACAAGGTTGACAACTAAGCATACTTCCACAAAAAGCTGGAACAAGCTAGAAGGGAATAGACTCCCATGTTGTCAACAACTAACCACTACAACTATTAAATATTAATATTAAAAAAATGCATTAACCTAAGTAAGCTTAAGTAAATAAAAAAAGAAAATTATTATTAATTATTTACTCTAACACCCCCCCTCAAGTGCAACTTAGAGGAATTCCTTAAGCTCACAAAACTAAGATGAAATGTAGAATGGGTCTCGGCAACGAGGCCATGTTAGGTACCCATGTACAATGCAAGAAAATGCAACCTCTGTAAATGGGGAAAGAGAGAAAACCACGTGGGAAAAAACCTCCCCCAAAAAGAGGTAAGAATAACATGCTGAAAAAGAACATGAAGTTAAGGAAGGAAGGCCTCAACAAATCCCCCCAAGGACAACTTTCGCCAAAAAAGAGTCAAGAGACCCACTCAAAACTATAAGTACAACCAACCCCCCCCATGAGAGATACTAAAGCCTCCCCATAATAAAGGAGCCCCTAAAGGAGGGATCAAACCAATGCAACTCCAATGTAGAAGAAATAAGGGTACATAACAAGGGAATCCCTGAATGAGAGGTGAAACTGGAAAGCCTAGCTGATGCCTAGAGGAGAATGTATGAGGAACTGAAAATGGAATCCCCAACGAACTTGTATTTGCAACAAGTGCATGTGGAGGCTTGATGAATGATGTTAGAGGATTAGACAAAGTGGAAGCAAAATACTACGAAAGAGAAAAGCCCTCAACTAGATGTGGTGTGGCAGTCAAAGTAGGGATCTCAAGAACAATACAAAGGTTCAAGTATCCTGACTGCACCACATGATGCTCCTGCAAAAGAGAAGAGCCATGCTCCAATAATGGAGATGGTGGACCAAAGTGTGAGAAGGTGTAGAGATGAGTGGAAGGATCAATTGCCCATATAGAAATAAGAACTCTTGTTATACGATCTTGAATGAAGATTGAATCAATTTTGAACTCAACTATCTTCCCTGATCCACTACATGTAATCTGAGAAATTGAGAGAAGGTTGGTAGAAAAAGATGGAACATACAATAGATCATTGAATATACCATCCTATATGTGAACTAAACCTTTTCTATAGACTACTAGGGCAGTGTTATTCCCCATGAGAATATGAGGAATAAGAGAAGCTTCAAGAGTAGAGAAGACACCTTCAGAAGATGTCATATGGTGAGAAGCACCTAAATCTAGTATCCAAGGAACCTATGAAGGAGATGCAATGGAAGCCTATAATGCATGACCCTTTCCAAGATCTAATGTAGATGGTGAAGATGTGGAAGAAGATTGAAAGGTGGAGCCCTATGAGGTAGAAGAGGATGGAGAAGAAATAGTGCTCTTCTGAAGAAGAGCTTGCATACTTGCAATTTGTTTCTCATAACCATCAAATATCTTCTAAAAAAAATGTGTCTCATCATGAGATCCTTTCTGACAATAGGAATGGGTAGGAGTATGAGTCTTTTTTTTTCTCCTTCTTCTTAGAAGAAGATGATGAACAAGTAGAAAGGGAATCTGATATCTTCTTTGACTTCTGCTCCTGTGTATCCTTGATAAGCAATGCCTATGATTGTGAACCTGAAAGTGAATCCATCTAACTAATTTTGGACTATTCAAAATTTAATCGCTCACAAAATATCTCAAATGTAGGCATCCTGTGTCTATCACACAAGGCATCCATAGTGGAGTAGAAAGTGGAAGAGAAGATCTCAGATTGTCCTGTCAACTTTGAGAGTGTAAAAAAGATACACTTATCATCTATCTTAGTTTTCCCACATCCCTACAAAAGTGTACGCAAAGATTTGAACTTCATCAAGAAGTCCTCAATGGTGGGAAAGCTATCAGGTGTCAAAGATGTCAACTTTGCATCTAACTAAAGTGCCTGGAACTCATTCACTTGGCCAAACAAAGTCTAAAATTTGAGCCAATAAGCTCATGGAGTAGTCAAACCATCGAAGTGAAATAGTAGACTATTTGAAATGTTTAGTGCAATCAATCCCATGGCCTCATCCATTTTATTCCTATGCTGAAGAACCTCAAAAGCTCATGTAAAAACAGGTTGATTCTCATCTAGACATGACCATAAGGCCCTTGACATGAGAAGCTATGTCATTTGTGCCTTCTAGGTGTGGTAGTTGTGTGGTGTGAGATAGGTCACAGATGGATCCGCCATTAAGAGAAAGAAGAAGACAAAAGTAGAAGGGTCTTATTCTAAATTAAATTACAGAAAAGAAAATACTCCCCAAATGTATTATTTGGGAAATCTATACATAGTGTGACTACAATAGTAATTTTAGGGCCTATTTCTAAAAGTAATATTTCTATCCACAGAACCTATAATCTAATTGCAAATTTGGAAAGTAGACAAAAAGGTATGCACTTCCAAAAAAAAATGCAACCTAATTATGTGTCCAGATGAGCCCATACAAAGAATTTAAAGTGGCCAAAATTGGGATTTTCAAGTTGTAGAAAAGTTCAAGAATAGAGATGTCAAAACACCTGCACCAATGTGTAGATCACAAAATTCTACCCCAAAACAAAAAAAGTTACTCAAAAAAATGAGTCTATATGAGGGAGATATCGCTGTTTGAAAATCACCTATGTAGTAATTTTTTTTGTTATGAAAAACCCTCTTTCTCCTTTTCTTCAAATACTAATAAAATGCTCTTCTTCTTGATTGAAGAAAAAATCACAAACAAACTAGGGTTTGTGTCTCTGAATTGCAACTTCAAAAATTCTTTAGACCAAGTAGCAGTAGGGAGGCTCTGATACCATGTAGGAGTTGATGAAATCCAACTTCGTAGTTGCCAAGATCACCTAAAGTGCAAATAGATTGTTGAAGAGAAACCTAAGGAGCAAGAGCTTGAAGGAAACAAAGCAAGAGAAAATATTTCACATTAGGAAAATGAAATTTCTATGTGAATGGATGATTTTACAATGAGAGAGAGACCAAATATAAAGGCCTCAAGGAAGCTTGTAGAACAAGCTTGAAAGTGGTAGAAGGTAAGGTTGACAACTAAGCATACTTCCACAAAAAGGTAGAACATGCTAGAAGGGAACAAACTCCGGTGTTGTTAACAACTAACCACTACAACTATTAAATACTAAATTCTAAATAGATGCATTGACCTAAGCAAGCTTAAATAAATAATTATTAATTATTTACTCTAATAATAGATTCTCCATCCCATATGTACTGTAAATGAGATCATAGCTCATATAGAAGTATACATGGCCACTAGAGAAAATGTATTCTCATAGTCTATTCTCTCCTTCTTAGAGAATCCCTTGGCCACAAACTTCTCGATGCTACCATCTACCACTATGCTTTATTTTATAAATCCAACATGATCCAACAACTGCCCTATCTATTGGTCTAGAAACTACCTCCCAGACATCATTCTACACTATTGAGTTATACTCCTTAACCATAGCATCTTGCCATACCTTATGCTCTACAGCCTCCTGATAGCTAGAAGGTTCACTATCTACCAACTGACTAACTAATGCCACATACTCATTGAACTTCATTGGTTGTCTATGCTATCTAATACTCTTTCTAGGAACTCCCACAAACTCTTGTGTTATCCCTTAGTGTCTCTTGAACCTCATGATTCTTGCTACTAATTGTAGATGATGAAATATCAACCTCTAAATCTTCTATATGCATTTCTTGTTGCGCATGTTTCTTCATGATTTGTGAATCTCCACCACCTGGGCATACAATTGTACTCGTAATTGTACTTGTACTTTGTCTCCCTTGGCTAGGCCTTGGAGCTACTATTGGCTGGGCACTCTGATCATCTACTAGAAAATATTTGGACCTTCTAAATGCCTTGTCCTCCATGAACTTTACATTATGCCCGACAATAGTTCTTTTGGTCATGAGGATACAAATCCTATATGCCTTTGAGGTTTCACTGTACCCAACAAAGTACCCCCTCTCTGTAGTCTTATATAACTTGGTACATGTATCACTTGGAATATGACAATATGCCAAACTCCCAAATATTCTGAAATGGTTAACATCAGGCATCTTTCCTATGAAAGCTTCTTCTAGTGTCATCCTCCCAAGTACCTTGTATTTAACCCTATTCTTAATGTAGACTAATGTACTACACACTTGTGTCCATAAGTAGTAGGGCATATCCTAGTCATGTAGCATAACTCTTACTGCCTCCAATATAGAATGGTTTTTCCTCTTAGCAACTCCATTATACTATGGATTGCAAGGAATACTCCACTCTCTCTTGATTCATTCCCTAGTATAAAACTCCTAGAATTTATTTCCTTTGTAATCACCTCCATTGTCTTACCAAAGAACCTTTATCTTCCTTCTTGTTAAGTTCTCCACTAGAGCCTTAAACTCTTGGAATCGACTAAAAACCTATCCTTAGTCTTCAAGAAGTATATCTAGGTCTTCCTAGAGAAATCATTAACAAAAGTAACATAGTATTGATATCCTTTGATAGACTTTATCAACATCGATTCACATAATTTGAATGTACAAGATCAAGAACACCTTTAGATCTAGTATCACTCCTTGGAAAAGATACTTTTGCAAACTTTTGCAACACGCATCCCTTACATACATACATACATACATCATGTTGTGTGCTCGCCTTTGGAACACCTATCACCATCTCACAAAATAATTTAAGTGCTCCATGATGAATATGGTGCATCCTCCTATGCCATAGCTCCTCATGATCTCTAGGATACTATTGCTCATGAATTCCTTAGGAGTATCAAACTACAACCCATAAAGGCAACCACTCCTAACTCCAATAGTATGGGTGATTTCCAATACTTGTGCTTAATCAACACATGTGTCTCTCTAAAGAGTACATTATACCCTCCTATATAAAAGAACAAATATTGAAATCAAATTCATCCTAATCTTGGAACATGCAACACATCATGAACAATAATTATTTTTCTATTCTCCCTCTAAAACCGAACAATCCCTTTCCTAATTGCATTGAATTTGGACAAGTTTCCCATAGAAATTTGGATATTGGTGTTGTCCTCCTTATAAGTGGAGAATTACTCTCTAACTCCTATCATATGAAATGATGGCCCACTATCTATATACTAGATAGTCTATGAGGTTGAACTCATTATACAAGCTATAAGTGCAAACTCATCTTCCATTCTATTGGAGAACTCATATGCACTTACTGAAGCTTCCACCTATTTCTTTGCCTTCTTCCTTTCTCAAAATTTACTGATATAGTGACCATACTTGTGACATCCAAAGCACTTGACCTTAAAAATGTCCTTCTTCTTCTTCTCACTCTATGAATTTGATCCTTTGCTAAATCCCTTCTTTTCTTTCCCTTACCTCACTAGGGAAATATTCTCATCCTCCACCTCACTTTTCTAACTCTTGTTGGCCCCATTGACAAGACATAGTCTAAACTCCTCTTGAGTGAAATCAGTCCATAGTCAATCCCAACTTAGTAAGGTATCTCATCCACTAACAATTTAAATAAAGACACTCTTCTATTTGGAAAACCCATTTAGGGCTATTCTCACTAGCTCATTATCACTGAAACTATCTCTAACAACTGCTAACTCATCCTTGACAAGTCTAAGCTTGGTGAGGTAATTTGTAACATTTTCTCCCTAGTTCATCTAAGTATTCTTTAGCTTCTCTTTGAGAATCATCTTCTTGTTGGTGGTAGCATTTTGGTATACATTCAAAATGACATCCCACATCTTTTTTGGCATGTCTACCTCTAAGATATGTGGAACAATATGATCATTGAAACCATCAAGGATAATCCTCCTTGTCTTGGCATCATCCTTCTTATATGCCACAAGTTGTGTCGCATCTATTGGTATAGCTACAACACTGGTAACATAATCCTTGATACAATTATCTTCGAACAATAAAGAAATTTTGGCCTTCTAGACACCAAAATTTGAAGCACCATCCAATCTGTCTTGATCTCTCAAACTAGTTGAAGCAATCTCAAGGGATTATTTAGCAATAATATTTTTGAAGAGATCACACTACATTATGTAAACCCTTGATTTCTTTCCTAGGGAAAAATGTTTCTACCCTCAACACTGGTCTAATACCATGTGAAATTTTTTATTGCAGCAACTGATTATCAATCTCCTATTGCAAAGCAATTATTAAACTATCATAAATAAATTCACAACTAATATAAAAAAATAACACAACTGAAAATTCACCAATAAAATATGGAAAGAAATTTGTAACAAAAAAACATAATATTTTCAGACAAATCATCCCTTGAAAAACTCTAAGGGAAAACTAGTTCTGTAGATGAAAAATATATTAATTTTAGCGAATCAAGAGATACAAAATTTCTTGTCTCTCACTGGAAAAATTTAGACAACCTCCTAATTTCTCCTACTGATATTCCACACTGCTATCCCCAACACTATGACTATGACCTTTGTAACATTGCAAGACAAGACTGTTTGCTATCACTGCAAACTCATTTGCTAGCACTACAAAAGCTTCTACAACTTCTTGTGTTCCTCTGTCTTGTTCTATTCTGTTCTCCAAATACCTCCCTTGACCCCGCTTAAAGTCAATTAATTAAGAGATATTTGCTAATCAATCACATATAGATGAACAACTATCCAAGCTACCTAAAACTAAAACTAATACCTATTGCACACTAAGATGCAATTGATGCCCAAAGTAGTTAAGTTAGAATTTGCATCTAAAAGTGGGAGATCGAGCAGATAGAACTACTTTCATTGAAATGATTTCAACCTTTGTTCACTTTTCACCTTTTCACTGTTCAGATCACATGATAGCACCGAAGTAGTTGAGAGTTAAAACTAAGGGAGGCATTCCAAACGGAGCAAAGTACTTGATAGTCAATCAATAACCCAAAAAAGGTTTGTAAATTGTTACATAGGCATTTCCATAGATGGTCAACAATTTTCTTGTGCAGAATTGTCATGGAATTCATTACGTTCTAGGTAAAGCCAAAGAGAAACCACTCAATTTAAATGGTTGTCCATGGTACTAGCTCAAATGTAAAATAAATTGTAAAATATACAAACCAAGTTTGAAAAAGTTTGGAAAAAAAAGTGTCCCCCAAGGTATTCTAGACGTTTCTACCATGCACACCTTCTATAAAAAGCAAGTGTTGTTATAAGCATCCAGTGGGATTGCACACAAGACGAAAGCTATTGGATCAGTTTGTTTCTAGTTTAATAATGTATGGAGAATACATGGTATTGAATTGGCATTGAACAATTTAAACTTTTAGTAAGACCTAATATAATTAGTTGTGCTTCATTCCTCCTAAGTATTATAGTGAGAACAACATTTTTAAGAAAGAAGGGAATTTTTGTATTTTAATGATAACATTATATGATATAATAATTATACGTGAAATAAGATTGTTCTATATATTTCTTAATTTTGTTATAGATAAATGGTTTCCATAATATAGTTAATTTCAATAGAATTGATTTTCTTGGTGGTATGTCTATATATAGATATACAAATTGTGAACTTGAAAATCATTAAGTTCATTAGTTTCAAATATCATGAAAATAGTAGGTAAACAAATTAGAAATAATTTATGTGTATCACAAAAGAATATCCAAAGCCATTAAGTATGACCAAAAAGTATCAATAGAGTTGGCTACTTGAAATCCTTTATTTGTTTCAAGGCTTTCATAAATAAGGCTTCCATTCTTTCATTTCCTAATGTATAAATTTGTCATCTTTGAGAGGAGTGGTTAAAGACTTACAGGCAACAAAATTGCAAATGCCAAAATAAACCATGATTAGTTGTTTGAATCCATCTTGAAAAATGAGTTTTGTTTGTGTCCTTGGTACATATATTGATGGAGAAGGGAGATAGAAAAAAAATGCAAGGAAAATGAAGGAGATATTAGGAATTGAATGATTAGCATAATGACAAATTATACAAGGAAGTGAAAGTTAATTATGTTATCTATATAGAAATAACAACTTACATTATAGATTATACCCTTTCTTTTTGAACCCCTCTCAACCAATTTTCAAATTTGTTTAACTATTTTTACTTAACACCTACTGTTTAAATGCATTGAATGCAGTTACATGTAAATGTCTCTGCTTAGAGATTTATCTGCAATTCAATAAGAGTGGACCCCATTTCTCTTGTTTCTTGTTTGTAAGAATATCTTATGAACATTGTTATGGTTTAAAAGAAAACAATATATCTTGTAAATTCTTCTCTAACTAGTACACATTCAAGTAGACATGTTCATAATTATTAGCAAATAGATGTGTAATTTCAATTTAAGGTCGTGATTATGTGCATACAATATCAATTTTGAAGCATTGTTTATCTATTTTAACTTAATGTCAAGTGTACTAGATTGAACATTGTTACATGAATATGTTTATACTAAGATATTGCTCTGTAATATAATAAGGGAATGCACCCTTGCTCTTGCCTAATTTTTGTATTAATTTCATGAAGTTTTTAGTGGTTTGAGAGGAAAAATATATATAGCCTACAATGTACTTTACTAAGAAATTAATTTTGCAATTAGATGCATAGGTTATATGTTTTGAAGTATTTTATACCAATTCTGACTTGCATGGTTTGAGAGTAAGCAATAAAGCTTATAGTCTTCTTTAATGAACAACCAATATTTTGTATCTACCCTTCCCTTTCTATATATTTGTTAAAAATTTATCTTAATACATCTTTCTCCATACCTGTTGTACACCAGTGTACAATTACTAGTTTATAATTGTGAGATGAAAGTAGCCTTCATTGGTCTTTTATATGGCCCTTTCAAAGATATATGCACAACTTTGGTCTCACAGTATCTCCCTCAATATTATCAATTGTCTAGCATGTAAACTAGCATCTAATTACTATGTGAAAATAGGTTAAATCATTCATTCAAATGTGCACTATTCTTTGGCCAAGTTTAAATATTTAATTATATTAATAAGCACAATAATATATAATCCTTAGAATTTTCCCACCTCTCACAATTTTTATCCTTCATCTAGAATAAATTCCATGTTGCTAATGATGGATAGGCAAAAGAAAATAAGTAACAAAGACACAGAATAACACGATGTGCTGCCACACAATAAACTATATTATATTTCATTCCCCATGATCTCAAATGAGTACATAGTGTTTTATAAGAAAACATACAATATTCTAGATAAATCTACCATTATCAGAGAAGACAAAACATCTACAAACTTCTGAAAAAATATTACAGCCAATGTTTGAACAAACTCTAAACCTAAACCGAATAATCTAGAAGTATAGATTACAAAATGAGAGATCTAGAACTCTCGATGAGAAGATAGCATTAAATAAAGTAGTTGGAGTAGGTAAAGGTAGGGGAGATTAAAAGGATAGCTAGAAGCCTACGTCACCAACGCTTCCCCTTAATCTACACTGCCATGTATGTCTGTAATACCAATAATTTCTCAAAGATGTTCAAAGACATTCTTTGCAAGAGGCTTTGTGAAAATGTCTACCAGTTGTTCTTTGGACCTGCAAAACTTAAGACATATGTCACCATTGTTCACTAATTCATGGAAATAAGGATATCTTATATCTATATGTTTACTACGTTGATTAAAGACATGATTTTTTGATAAAGCAATTGTAGAATTACTATCAAAATATATTCTTGTAGGTTCTTCTTGTGGATGCTTCAAGTGTGAAAGTACTTTTCTCATCCACATTGCTTGACAAGCTACTGATGTTGCTGCAAAATATTCTACTTCAGCAAATGATAATGTCACAATTGGTTGCTTCTTTGATGCCCAAGAAATAGCTCCCAATCCTAGGTGAAAGATATATCTTGAAATGCTTCTTTTATCATCAAAGCTACTTGCCCAGTCACTATCTATATAGCCAATTATCTTGTAATGATCTGAATGCACATATAAGATCCCAAAGTTCTTTGTTCTAGCTATATACCTCAAAATCCTCTTTCTAGATTCGCAATGAGTTTCTTTTGGTTTATCTATGAATCTAGAAATGAGACTAACTCCATGCATTATATCTGGTCTTGTAGCTATCAAATATAAAAGGTTGCCAACTAATATTTTGAATAAAGTTGTGTCTACATTAGGACTTTCATCATTTTTGCTAAGTTTTATACCCAATGCAACTAGTGTAGAGGCTGAATTCACATGTCATTTTAAATATTTTTAACAAATCAGTAGCATACTTACTTTGACAAATGAAAATTCCTTGATCATTTTGATTTACTTGTATCCTAAGAAAATATCTCATAAGTCCCAAATCAGTTATATCAAATTCATTTTTCATGGCTACCTTGAAATTGTTAATTGACATATTACCAGTGAATACCAAATCATCTACATCTAAGCAAACTATCAATATTTCTCTTTCATTGTTCACTTTGACATACAAAGTTGGTTCATAGCCACACTTACTAAAACTATTATTCACAAAATAAGAGTCTATTCTTCTCTACCAAGCTCTAGGAGCTTGCTTCAAGCCATATGGTGCCTTCTTTAGATTGTATACCTCATGTTCTTCTCCCAAAATTTTATATCCCAGTCATTTTTTTATAAACACTTCTTCTAAAATGCCATTCAAGAATGCTGATTTCACATCCATTTGATAAACCTTCCAATTATTTTGGGCAACTACAGACAAAATCATTGTAATAGTGTCTAATCTTGCCATAGGTGCAAATATCTCATTGTAGTCTATACCTAGTTGTTGTGTGAAGCCTTTGGCTACTAGTCTTGCCTTGTGCTTCTCTACTTTTCCATCAGCATTATATATTTTTTTGTATACCCACTTAACTCCAATCACATCCTTGCCTTTAGGAAGATCTACTAAATCCCAAGTATCATTCTATTATGTTGACTGAATTTATTCATCCATGGCTGAAATCCATTTGTCATCTTTAATAGCTTCTTTAAAATAAATTGAATTAGCATGTGCTAAGAGTGCAAAATTAATGCATAAATCATCATTTTTAGCCTCTTGTAATTCATCATATATGTCTCTAAGACTTTGTGTCTTCATTGAAGTATTTATAGATCTTGATCTTAATGAAGCAAGTGTTGGATTAGATGATTCACTACTGTAGTGCTTATTGGAGTAGTAGTGTTTTGAGTGGTAGGTGCCCTTGTAGGTGTTTTAGGAACTTTTTTGTGTGTTGTAGAATGCACATCTTGAGTTTCATTTCCTCCATTTTCTTGTGGAACACTAACTACAACTGTAGTTGACTTATCCAAGATACCATCCCATGCTTATTCTTCTACAAACTTAACATCATGACTTATTATTAACTTCTTTGTGATAGGATTGTATAGCCTATATGCCTTAGATTGTTATTTATATCTCACAAATATGCACTTCTCTCCTCTATCATCCAATTTTTGTCTCACTTCTTGAAGTACCAATGAGTATGCCACACAACCAAATATTCTCAAATGTGCTACATTGTGCTTCCTTATGCTCCAAGCTTCTTCTAGTGTTTTATTTATTACTACTTTTGTTGGACATCTATTTAGTATGTATGCTAAACATGCAACTTCTTCAGCCCAATACTCATTTGGCAAGTGTTTCTCTTTTAACATACTCCTTGTCATCTCCATAATTGTTCTATTTTTTCTTTCTGCTACTCCATTTTTTTGTGGAGTGTACCTTTCTCTAAAAATTTTCCATATGCCATTTTCTTTGCGAAAATTCAGAAAATCATTTGATATATATTCTCCACCTTGATCAGTTCTTAATGTTTTAATAGAGTATCCACTTTCTTTCTCAACTTTTGCCTTGAATTCTTTAAAGACAGAAAATACATTTGATTTATACTTCACAAAATAAACCCAAACTTTTCTGCTGAAAATATTAATAAATGTCAAGAAATAAAGTTTTTCGCATAAGAATGGTGTTTTCATTGGCCAACAAAGATCTGAATGGACTATTCAAGTGGATGTTTTACTCTCTAAGACTTTCCAATTGAAACTTTTTCTCTATGTTGTTTTGCCAAAATACAACTCTCACATGTTGTCTTAAGTGGCTCTATTGATGGCAACCCATAGACCATTTGTTTCTTATATAAGAGTTGTAACCCTTTAAAGTTTAAATGACCAAACCTTAAATGTCATAGCCAAGATTCATTTTGGTGTAAAGCTTTGAATTCAGATTCAACTATTTTTTGCAATTCATTTGGTTCTAAGAATAATTCACTTTGGATTTTAAGTGGGAACATTCTATTTTGAGTCATTTCAACTTTTGCAATTAGCTTATTGCTTGATCTTTTATCTAGAATGACACATTCAACATTTTCAAAATGTATTCTATATCCCTTTTGTACTAGTTGCTCAATGCTTATGAGATTGTGTTGCAATCTAGGAACATAATATACATCAAAAAAAAAAAATTCTTCACCTTTCTTAGTTCTTATGATAATTGACCCTTTTGCCATGACTGAAATTTGATGATCATTTCCCAACTTAACCTTTGATTTTACTGATTCATCTACTTTTGAGAATATCTCCTTAGACCCACTCATATGGTTACTACAACCACTATCTAAGAACCACACTTGTTTAGAACTCTCTTGTGCAACATTGCATGTTATCAAGATGGTGTTTTTCTCACTAGTGTTGGGTTGACTTTCATTTGTAAAATGTACCATTTTCCTATTCATGTCATATTGTCTTTTTCTACAGTCAGATGCAAAATGCCTAAATTTATTACAATAATGACATTGGATGTTAGATTTTTCATATTTTTCTCCTCAATGATGGTTGCTCCTCCTTCCTCTTGTTGATGTGAAATTGGTTTGTGAGCTTGATGTTGGCCTTCTACTCTCAAACTTTGGATTTTCTATTCCTTCTCTTGGTGTAAAACATCCTTTTCCTCTACTGTAATATGATCTTCCTATCATTCTTCCAAATGAAAGTTGTGCCTTGAAAGCATTCTCTAAGGATGAAGTTCCCAAACGATTCAACCTTTGTTCATTTAATAAGAGAGAACCCATTAACTCATCTATTGATAGCAAGGAGAGATCCTTAGATTCTTCAATGGCTGCAACTCTTGAATCAAACTTATTTGGTAGACTTCTAAGTATTTTCTCTACAACTTGTTGATCCCCAAGGGTTTCTCCATATGATCTAATCTGATTTACTATCCCTATTGTTTGAGTGAAGAATGAGTCTTTTGAATCTGAATCTTTCATTTGTAAATTTTCAAAATCTCTTCTAAGATTTTGTAAATTTGAAGTTTTTACCTTTCTTGTGCCCTAGTATGTTGATTGCAAGTTGTCCCATGCTTGCTTTGAGCTTGCGACAGAAGCTATGTTTGGAAATATTGCTTCCTCCACTACTTGCTGAATAAAGAACAGTGTGTTAGCATCTTTTTTCCTATTTTCCTTTAATAAATATTTTTCAGCTTGTGAAAGAGCTTGATGATTCAAAGAACCCACTTTCAACTAAATCCCAAACATCCAGAGAATGAAAAAGTGTTTTCATTTTGATGCTCCAATAATCATAATTTTTGCCACTAAAAGTTGGAATTTGTGGCTGTAAAATACTTCCACTAGTTCCTACCATGATTTAATAGTAAAACTTTCTGACTTGTAACAACTACAAACCCTTTCTCTTCCTTCCTCACACAACAACTATGATCTTTTCCTTAAATCTTCAGCTTTGCTCTCATTTGCCCCTTACCCACAATGACATCTGCCCATAAAAAAACAATGCCTAGATTTTAACAGCTTTGATACCAATCTGATAGATGGGCAAAAGAAAAAAGAAAAGAAAAAAAGACACAGAATAACACAATGTGCTATTGCACAATAAACTATATTATATTTCATTCCCCATGATCTCAAATGAGTACATAGTGTTTTTTATAAGAAAGCATACAATATTCTATATAAATCTACCATTAGCGGAGAAGACAAAACATCTACAAACTTCTGGAAAAACATTACATCCAACGTCTAAACAAACCCTAAATCTAAACCTAATAATCTAGAAGTACAGATTACAAAATGAGAGATCTAAAAATCTCGATGAGAAGATAACAATAAATAACGTAGTTGGAGTAGGTAAAGGCAGGGGAGATTAAAAGGACAGCTGGAAGCCCATGTCAGCAACAACCAAAGAATTCAATGATGTTTTCTTATAGGAAGACAAGAACATGGTATAACTGAAAATTCTTGATAAAGCTTTATCGCTTGTGAATATTTTGAATAGTTTCATCAAAATCTCTATAAATTTGCCTAAATAATCTTGAAGATGCACAACTCTAATATTTCCTCCCATTTCGAAGGATGAGATAAATGTTTGTTTTTGAGGATTAAATGAGTTGCCTTTCAAAAGGTTATAGGAGGATTGTTTAATGCTCCCCTCAAAGGCTTCCCAAAATATGAAAAGAGCAGTGAAAACGTTGCTTTTCTTATGATTTGGGAAAACCCTGGAGTGGAACAGAAAGCTGATTTTTCTGATATAACTTCACTTCATCAGTGGTATGTTCTTCTAAATTATTTAACTTAAATGTCAATGTCATTTATTTTCTTGTTGTAATCTTTTGTTTTTTTTTGTTTTTTCAATCTTGCAATGAAAGATTCAAGTTCCTTAACAATACCTATTAGCAGACTTCTCATACATGCGGCTGATGCATTAAAGTGATCTACCACATTCTTCTGTAATTTTGTTGGGATTTCTATAATTGGGGTTGACTATTTTCTCTCTTTACAGGATAGATAGACAATGCAATGAAGTCAAATAGTGTGTCTTGTTCATCATATAGTGGGCTCTTATATTTATGATATTCCCAACTAAGGAACTTATACCGAGCTGGTCAATATATAATTCTTCCTTATATTGTCTTTTTTATTCTGTAGATACATTCCATTAGGGGTTATTTATGGTAGAACACTAGGAAATGCATTTCGTTATTCTTATCAAAAGATTAAAAATGCAATGCATTTTGTTCGACTTTATTTGATTCTACTTACTGTGAATGAAATTTCGATCAGATACAATCTCTAGCTTTTATTACGGGGTGATGTCATGAACATTGATGGATGTATAGGGAAAAGGCTTTATTGTACATTAAAGGGCTGCTAAAAATAAGAGGATGACGCTCTTGTATTCGATGTAGGATTGGTGATATAGAGGAGTATCTACTACTATACAATTTTGATTTGCTTTGTTTTGTTTTAGTTCCTATTTTTCTAGGGTTTCTGATATTTTTGGAAAGGTTGATTCTGAATCAGTAAATGGTGTTGACAATACGATGTGATGTCTACCCTTAATCTCTGCTCAAATCCTCGGCCGCCCTTAAACATCAAGCTTGAAAAACGTAAGTCATATGATTTCTTTATTTGCTTCATCAAGAAATGGGAAGTTGAATGAAGTGGCTGGGTTTTTGTCAAGGAAGAAAGACTCTAAGTGTAGAGGATTATGCAGAGTACCCATTGTTGTAGAAAAGGCTAATTGGGTGTGAATCAAGAGCATAGGATATAGAAAATATGGTTCCATGGAGGGAAACAAGGTTTTGTAAAATAACTGTGTTAGATTTTGTAAAAAATTTACCGATAAAGATAGTTCTGGATTTAATCTTCATGCTCTTATACTTCTCCCTTGTCGTTTAACTCTTTGTTTAGTGAATTCCATCAATTGATTGGCCAGTAGGCCTCCTCATAGTAAATTAGAAGTACCTCTATTTGGACGTAGATTTTATAACAAATTTCCTATAGTTGAAATCTTATTCTTATGGGTTTATTTTGTGAATTGATGTGTTGCAATCATTATTTCTAAAATTTTGTTCTTAATTGCTCATTATCAGTCCTTGTCTCATAAGAGCAAGATTAATGTTATTAAGACATGATTTAAAATGAAGTACAAAACTTTGTCCTATAGTCTGCCATTAGTTTTTAGTTAAATTTAATTCTTCATTTTTAATTCTTGTAGTTTACCGGTAATCCTTTTCTTGGCATTTTAATTTTCACCCTTATAAAAATATCTGGTTATAAATCAAATGTAAGAAGGGAGATTTCATTTCCCTGTGTTCGCCTTCCCAGTTTTTATTTTCTAGCATTCTCCATTCCTGTTCCAAAATGGGATATTTATATACGTTTAATTTGCTCTCAGCAAACATAGTTAAAATGTGGAAGGCCATAGAAGGTCTTGTAACTATTCAATCGTATGCCTAAAATAAATGTGGTCTCGTCAAATGCAGTGGTTGCAAGATATGGATGAAATGCATTTAGTGACAATGAATTGGCTACCGTTAATTGTAGGAAAAACAGGCAGTTGTGAGATTGCCAATAAAAAAAATTAACACAGCTAGTTAATATACCCTTTAGACTATTTTATTGCACAAAATAATTGTAAACAATGTATATATCAATACAAGTACAGAAAATATAATAATTCTTCTTATAAATAGAAAATAACACATCTAAAAGATAATTTTATTATACAAAAGGAGTTGCTGGGCTAACAATGAACAGACACAAAAGTAGCACCCAAGCTATTTCTTTTATAAAAGAGGTAAAAATTGTTGGAAATTAACATTGAGTGCCTACAGGCTGTCCTCGAGCCCCATGCCCATCTACCCTGTCAGTTTGTTTCCCGCAGGCATCCATTCACGGCAAGCATTTATTTTGGTAGGTGTTTTTCAATTTTTGAATGTTGATAGGGAAAATTTTGAAGACAAAAGTCATTTTTTATCCAGACAGATAGAGACCTAGATAGAGAAGAGAAGATCAGTAGATCAGTCGTTGGAAGAAGAAGAAGGAAGTTCGTTTTGTTTCGTGCCTGCAGTTGCACATGATTGATTGCTGCTTACCTTGTAAGTTTGTTATCATTAGATTCATCCTGTTGAAGCAGCGATTGCTCCAGGCACCATTGTATGCAGCCATTAGAGTTACAGGTTTAAAATTCTATTGAAGTTTGAAGTATTATCAGTTTAGGGTTATTTTGGAGTTTTCTGGTTGAAGCCGAATGCTCCCCAGATTTTGTATTAGTTTAATGAAAGATTGAAAAGAAAGCAAGAAAGCATATTTGAATCTATTGATCTTTCATTGTATTTTACATTTGAGAAATTTGTTTGAAAGCTTAAAGCTTTGGCTCTCTGGTTTTAATGGTGAATGCATTCACGTTGAAATTTTCTAAGTTATAAACTTTCGTTAGAGCCGAGCTCACTCGACATCTATTGTTGCTGAGCATTTCATTTGGAGCCGAGCATACTCGACATCTATTGTTGCCGACCTCTCAAGTGCCTAGCTCCTCTTTGTGCCGAGTTCAATCGACACCTGTTGCCTGTCACTCGGCACCATCAAGTGCTGAGCAACTTGCCACTCGGCATCATCAAGTGCCGAGTAAAACTGGCACTCGGCACCTTCATGTATCGAGCAACTTTTATGTGCCAAGCAAAGATTTTAGGTTTGGGTTGTGAGTTTAAGTTTGATTTTAATATAATTTCTCACATGGTACCAGAGCTTTGAGGCCCCACATCCACAGTGAGTTAGGGAATTTGTTTTCTTGAGATATTTGAGATGGCAGGAGAGGCAGGAAAGATAATATGGCAGTAGCCACCATCATTTAATGGACAGAATTAGGATACATTTGCAAAGAAGATGAAGACCATTATGGTTGCAATTGATTTGTCGGAGTTTGTGGTCAATGGATTCAATGATGTGACTAATTCAGCTCAGTATGTTGCCCTCACAAATGCACAAAAGACACATTTGAAAGAGTCAAGGAGGAAAGATGCAAAGGCATTAAGTCTTATTGAAGTAGCAATGACAGAGACAATTTTCCCAAAGATTGTAGCAGAAAATTATGCAAAGGAAGCATGGTATATCCTTGAGAATAACTTCAAGGGGACTGATAAAGTCTATATTGTAAAGCTACAGAACATTAGGAGGGAGCTTGAGAACCTTCAGATGAATGAAAATGAATCAGTTGCAGACTTCAGTTCAAGGACCTCTAATCTGATTAACCAATTGAAGTCAAATGGAGAAGACTATCAAGAGCAAAGGATTGTGGAAAAGATATTGAGGAGTTTACCTCATAAATATGACTATTTGGTCATGACCATAGAAGAGGCAAAAGACCTCACTGTTTTGACAATGGATGAGTTGATGGGCTCTCTTCAAACCCATGAGCATAGGATCAATAGATCTACATCTTCTACTTCCCAAGAGCAAGCATTCAAGGCTCAATCAAATCCAAGAGGAAGGAGGAGAGGAAAAAAATTAATGAGGTAGGAACTCTAGAGGTAGAGGTTGAGGAAATGGAGGACAAAGGAATGCTGCAGTAGAATGTTTAGGAAGAGCAGATGGAGCAAGTAGCTCAAAATATTTCAAGAGGAGGTAAGAAAAACAACAATTCAAATAAGAGTAATGTAGAATGCTACTACTATCATAAATATGGGCATTATGCAAATGAATTCTAGAAGAAGTAGAATGATCAGTCAGGACAAGCAAATGTGGCTGATGTGAACATGGGAAGTGGACTCAATGCTGTTGCCTTCATCATGTGTAATGTTGGTGAAGAAGGAAGCCCTGAGGTTTGGTACCTCGACAGTGGATGTAGCAACCACATGAGTGGTAATGAAACCTTATTTTCATTCATTGACAAGAGTTTCAAATCTAAAATTAAAATGGGTAACAATGGAACCCTACCAGTTGTGGGCAAAGGATATATTATGGTCCGCACCAAGAAAGGTGACAAAAGGGAAATACAAAATGTGTATTTCACCCCTGGTATGAAGCACAATTTGATGAGCATTGGTCAGCTCATTCAAAATAGATACAAAGTATTGATGGAAAATGTCACATGTATCATTCATGAAAAAGATGGGAGCAAGAACTTACTTGCAGCAGTTCAAATGACAAAGAGCAAAATGTTTCCCTTGAGGATAGAGACATGTTTCTCATCTCAAGTTTGTGCTGCACCTCACACACAATCAGCTCTAAGGAGTGTGATTGAAGACCCTTCACAGTTGTGGCATCTCAGGTATGGTCATCTTGGCTATGCTGGTTTAAATTTATTATCAAATAAAAGAATGGTAGATGGTTTGCCATGTGTAGGAAATTCTTGTGACAAGTGTGAGGCTTATATTTTGGGTAACCAACATAGGCTTCCCTTTAATTGTGGAAATTCTAGGAGGGCTAGATATCCATTAGAGTTAGTGCATACTGACCTAGTCGGTCCTATGCAAGTTACTTCCATTGGGGGGAGTACTTATTTCATAATATTCATTGATGATTTCAGTCATAGGACATGGGTGTATTTCTTAAAGAATAAATCTGAAGCATTTAATAAAATTTTAGAATTTAAAGCCCAAGCTGAAAGAGACTGTGGACACTATATCAAGGTCCTTAGATCAGATAGAGGAGGGGAGTATACCTCCAATTCTTTTGTAAATTTTTGCAAGAAACATGGCATAAAGAAAGAGCTCACAACCAGCTATACACCATTGTAGAATGGAGTGGCTGATAGAAAGAACATGACCATTGTTGAAATGGAAAGGAGCATGATGAAAGAGGAAGGTCTCCCAACTGAATTTTTGGAAGAGGCTATGGCAACAACAGTTTACCTAATTAATAGGTGTCCTACAAAGGTAGTCCGTGACAAAATTCCAATGGAAGCATGGTCAGAAAGAAGATGGATAGTTGAATACCTAAGAGTGTTTGGATGTGTTGCATATGCCCATGTGCCTAAAGAAAAAATTAAAAAATTGATGACAAAGGTGTGAAATGCATTTTCACAGGGTACAGTCCAGAATCAAAGGCATACAGATTGTATGACCCATTGAACAAAAAGATGATGCTTTCAAGAGATGTGAAATTTCTTGAAAATCAGTCTTGGTATGGTTCAATTGATGACTCGCCAAGCAATTCTAGTAAACCGTCAATTATGAGTGAAGAAGATGCTGATGAACAACAAGAAGAAGGAGCAAATAGAAGAAAAGGATAGCATATTCAGTCATTGCCGAGCTCCCCTAGGCATGACCGAGTGTCAGTGCCGAGTACTAGTGAAGACCGAGCTAGTCGGCAATGCAGCAGCAATGAAGATTCTAATCCAACACTCTCCTCCGTATTACCAAGAAAGACCAAGAGTCTTAGGGATATATACCAAGATGAAAGGTATGAAGATTATGAAAAGAGTGTTAATTTTGCATTATTTTCTCATAGTGATCCAGTATATTTTGAAGAAGCTATTAAGGAGAAGAAATGGTGTAATGCGATGGATGAGGAAATAGATGCCATAGAAAGGAACAAGACATGAGAGCTAACTAAATTGCCTCCAAAGAAGCAAGTGATTGGAGTGAAATGGGCTACAAACACTAGTATGGAAGAGATTATGATGAGACTTATGCACCGGTTGTAAGAATAGAAACCTTGCGTGCTATCATAGCAATTGCAGCTCAGCACAAGTGGAAGGTATTTCAAATGGATGTGAAGTTCGCCTTCCTTAATGGTGTATTGAAAGAAGTTTATGTGGAGCAGCCACTTGGTTATGAAGTTGTAGGTGAAGAGAACAAAGTATATAGATTGAAGAGAGCTCTTTATGGGCTTAAGAAAGCTCCATGGGCATGGTACAGTAGGATTGACTCATATTTCATGAGAAATGGCTTTAGCAAAAGCAATGGTGAGCCCACTCTTTACATCAACACAACAGATAGTAATTTATTGATTGGTGTCTTGTATCTAGATGACTTAATTTTTACTGGAAATGAGAATGCTCTTATTGGTGAGTTTAAAGAGGCCATGAAAAGTGAATTTGAAATGACAGACCTAGGTCTCTTGAAATACTTTCTAGGCATAGAAGTAAAACAAATGGATAATGGCATTTTCATCTCTCAAGAAAAATATGCAGGGCAGATCTTGAAGGGATTTAAAATGCATAAAAGTAAGGCAGCCCCCACACCACAATTAGTAGGTCTGAAGTTGAGCAAGGAAGACTCTAGCAAGAGAGTGGATCCAACACTATACAAGAGTATGGTTGAAAGTTTAATGTATTTGACTGCAACTCGGCGAAACCTAATGCATGCAATAAGTCTAATTTCCAGATTTATGGAAACCCCAAAGGATTCCCATTGGCAAGCGGAAAAAAGGATCCTAAGGTATGTAAAAGGTACCAAGGAATTTGGGATTTTATATACTGTAAATGATGATTTCAATTTGTTTGGTTACACTGATAGTGATTGGGCTAGAAGTTTAGATGATAAGAAGAGCACTTCCAGATACATATTTCATATGGGATCGGGTGCAATTTCATGGGCATCCAAGAAGCAACCTATTCTTGCTCAATCTATAGCAGAGGCTGAATACATTGTAGTAAATGTAGAAGCATGTCAAGCAATTTGGCTAAGGAGGATCTTGATAGATTTGAATAAAAGGCAAGAGGATGAAACCACAATTTATTGTGACAATATCTCATCAATTGCATTGTCCAAAAATCCAGTCTTCCGTGGGAGAAGCAAGCATATAGAGATCAAATATCACTTCATCAGAGAATTGGTAGAGAATGCAGATATCAAGATGGAATTTTGTAGGTCTAAGCAGCAGCTAGCAGACATCTTTACCAAGCCATTAGACATTGGAACTTTTCTGCACCTAAGACAGAGTCTTGGTGTAGTTGATTTGGATTAGCAGTGATCCTTGTTTATGGGTTTGAGGACAAAGGGGGAGTGTTAGAAATTAACATTGAGTGCCTGTAGGTTGTCCTCGAGCCCCACGCCCATCTACCTTGTCAATTTGTTTCCCACGGGCATCCATTCATGGCAAGCATTTATTTTGGTAGGTTCTTTTGAATTTTTGAACGTTGAGAGGGAAAATTTTGAAGAAAAAAGGAATACCTCTCTCTCATTTTATCCAAATAGACAGAGAGCCAGATGGAGCAGAGAAGATCAGTAGATCGGTCGTTCGAAGAAGAAGAAGGAAGTTTGTTTTGTTTCGTGCCTGCAGTTGCACGTGATTGATTGCTGGTTACCTTGTAAGTTTTTTATTGTTAGATTCATCTTGTTGAAGCAATGATTGCTCTAGGCACCATTGTATGTAGCCATTAGAGTTGCAGGTTTAAAATTCTATTGAAGTTTGAAGTATTATTAGTTTAGGGTTATTTTAGGATTTTCTGGTTGAAGCCAAATGCTCCCTAATTTTGTATTAGTTTAATGAAAGATTGAATAGAAAGCAAGCAAGCATACTTGAATCTATTGATCTTCCATTGTATGTTGCATTTGAGAAATTTTTTTGAAAGCTTAAAGCTTTGGCTCTTTGGTTTTAATTGTGAAAGCGTTCACGTTGAAATTTTCTAAGTTATAAACTTTAGTTGGAGCCGAGCTCACTCGGCATATTTTGTTGCCAAGCATTTCCTTTGGAGTCGAGCATACTCAGCATCTATTGCTGCCAACCTACCAAGTACCTAGCTCCTCTTTGTGCTAAGTTCATTCAGCACATATTGCCTATCACTCGGAACCATCAAGTGCTGAGCACCCTGCCACTTGGCATGATCAAGTGTCGAGTAAAACTAGCACTTGGCACCGTCATGTGTCGAGCAACTTTTATGTGCTGAGAAAAGATTTTAGGTTTGGGTTGTGATTTTAAGCTTGATTTTAATATAATTTCTCACATGGTATCAGAGCTTTGAGGGTCCACATTCATAGTGAGTTAGGGCATTTGTTTTCTTGAGATATTTGACATGGCAGGAGATGCAGGAAACATATGGCAGCATCCGCCATCATTTAATGGACAGAATTAGGATACATTTGCAAAGAAGATGAAGACCATTATGGTTGTAATTGATTTGTGGGAGCTTGTGGTCAATGGATTCAATGATGTGACTGATCCAACTCAGTATGCTACCCTCACAAATGCATAGAAGACTCATTTGAAAGAGTCAAGGAGGAAAGATGCAAAGGCATTAAGTCTTATTGAAGCAGCAATGACAGAGACAATTTTTCCAAAGATTGTAGCAAAAAATTATGCAAAGGAAGCATGGGATATCCTTGAGACAAACTTCAAGGGGAATGATAAAGTCGATAGTGTAAAGCAATAGAACATTAGGAGGGAGCTTGAGAACCTTCAGATGAAGGAAAATGAATCAGTTGTAGACTTTAGCTCAAGGACCTCTAATGTGATTAACCAATTGAGGTCAAATGGAGAAGACTATCAAGAGTCGAGGATAGTGGAAAAGATATTGAGGAGTTTACCTCATAAATATGACCATTTGGTCATGACCATAGAAGAGGCAAAAGACATCACTGTTTTGACAGTGGATGAGTTGATGGGTTCTCTTCAAACCCATGAGCATAGGATCAATCGATCTACATCTTCTACTTCCCAAGAGCAAGCATTCAAGGCTCAATCAAGTCCAAGAGGAAGGAGGAGAGGAAGAAATGGGTCAGGTAGGAAGTCCAGAGGTAGAGGCTGAGGAAATGGAGGATAAAGGAATGCTGCAGCAGAAATTTTAGGAAGAGCAGATGGAGCAAGTAGCTCACAAAATATTTCAAGAGGAGGTAAGAAAAATTACAACGCAAATAAGAGTAATGGAGAATACTACTACTATCATAAATATGGGCATTATGCAAATGAATGCTGAAAGAAGCAAAATGACCAGTCAGGACAAGCAAATGTGGCTGATGTGAACATGGGAAGTGGACCTAATGCTGCTACCTTCATCATGTGTAACTTTGGTGAAGAAGGAAGCCCTGAGGTTTGGTACCTCGACAGTGGATGTAGCAACCACATGAGTGGTAATGAAACCTTGTTTTCATTCATTGACAAGAGTTTCAAATTTAAAATTAAAATGGGTAACAATGGAACCCTACCAGTTGTGGGCAAAGGATCTATTATGGTTCGCACCTAGAAAGGTGAAAAAAGAAAAATAAAAAATGTGTATTTCACCCCTGGTATGAAGCACAATTTGATGAGCATTGGTCAGCTCATTCAAAATAGATACAAATTACTGATGGAAAATTTCATGTGTATCATTCATGAAAAAGATGGGAGCAAGAACTTACTTGCAGCAGTTCAAATGACAAAGAACAAAATGTTTCCCTTGAGGATAGAGACATGTTTCTCATCTCAAGTTTGTGCTACACCTCACACACAATCAGCTCTAAGGAGTGTGATTGAAGATCCTTCATAGTTGTGGCATCTCAGGTATGGTCATCTTGGCTATGCTGGTTTAAACTTATTCTCAAATAAAAGAATGGTAGATGGTTTGCCACATGTAGGAAATTCTTGTGACAAGTGTGAGGCTTGTATTTTGGGTAAGCAACGTAGGCTTCCCTTTAATTGTGGAAATTCTAGGAGGGCTAGATATCCATTAGAGTTAGTGCATACCAACCTAGTTGATCCTATGCAAGTTACTTCCATTGGGGGGAGTACTTATTTCATAACATTCATTGATGATTTCAATCATACGACATGGGTGTATTTCTTAAAGAATAAATCTGAAGCATTTAATAAATTTTTAATATTTAAAGCCCAAGCTGAAAGAGAATGTGGACACTATATCAAGGTCTTTAGATCAGATAGAGGAGGGGAGTATACCTCCAATTCTTTTGTAAATTTTTGCAAAAAAACATGACATAAAGAAAGAGCTCACAGCCAGTTATACACCACAATAGAATGGAGTGGCTGAAAAAAATATAGGACCATTGTTGAAATGGCAAGGAGCATGATGAACGAGAAAGGTCTCAAAACTAAATTTTTGGGAGAGGCTATGGCAACAACAGTTTACCTAATTAATAGGTGTCCTACAAAGGTAGTCCGTGATAGAATTCCAATGGAAGCATGGTCACAAAGAAGATGGACAGTTGAACACCTAAGAGTGCTTGGATGTGTCGCATATGCACATGTGCCTAAAGAACAAATGCAAAAATTTGATGACAAAGGTGTGAAATGCATTCTCACAGGGTACAGCCCAAAATCAAAGGCATACAGATTGTCTGACCCATTGAACAACACGATGATGCTTTCAAGAGATGTGGAATCTCTTGAAAATTAGTCTTGGTATGGTTCAATTGGTGAGTCACAAATAACTTCTAGTAAAGTGTCAATTATGAGTGAAGAAGATGCTGATGAACAACAAGAAGGAGAAAATAGAAGAAAAGGCAAGCAGATTCAGTCATTGCCAAGCTCCTCTAGGCATGACCGAGTGTCAGTGCCGAGTACTAGTGAAGACCGAGCTAGTCGACAATGTAGCAACAATGAAAATTCTAATCCCACACTCTCCTCCCTATTACCAAGAAAGACCAAGAGTCTTAGGGAGATATACCAAGATGAAAGGTATGAAGATTATGAAAAGAGTGTTAATTTTGCATTATTTTTTCATAGTGATCCAATATATTTTGAGGAAGCTATTAAGGAGAAGAAATGGTGTAATGCCATGGATGAGGAAATAGATGCCATAGAAAGGAATGAGACATGAGAGCTAACTGAATTGCCTCCAAAGAAGCAAGTGATTGGAGTGAAATGGTTCTATAAGACCAAATGCAATGTTCAAGGCAAGATTGATAGGCACAAGGCAAGGTTGGTAGTCAAGGGCTACAAACAGTAGTATGGAAGAGATTATGATGAGACTTATGCCCTGGTTGCAAGAATGGAAACCTTGTGTGTTGTCGTAGCAATTGCAGCTCAGCACAAGTGGTAGGTATTTCAAATGGATGTGAAGTCCGCCTTCCTTAATGGTGTATTGAAAGAAGAAGTTTATGTGGAGCAGCCACCTAGTTATGAAGTTGTAGGTGAAGAGAACAAAGTATATAGATTGAAGAGAGCTCTTTATGGGCTCAAGCAAGCTCCATGGGCATGGTACAGTAGGATTGACTCATATTTCATGAGAAATGGCTTTAGCAAAAGCAATGGTGAGCCCACTCTTTACATCAACACAATAGATAGTAATTTATTGATTATTGTCTTGTATCTAAATAACTTAATTTTTACTGGAAATGACAAGGCTCTAATTGGTGAGTTTAAAGAGGCGATGAAAAGTGAATTTGAAATGACAGACCTAGGTCTCTTGAAATACTTTCTAGGCATAGAAGTAAAACAAATGGATAATGGCATTTTCATCTCTCAAGAAAAATATGCAAGGCAGATCTTGAAGAGATTTAAAATGCATAACAGTAAGGCAGCCCCCACACCAACATTAGTAGGTCTGAAGTTGAGCAAGGAAGACTCTAGCAAGAGAGTGGATCCAACACTATACAAGAGTATGGTTGAAAGTTTAATGTATTTGACTGCAACTCGGCCAAACCTGATGCATGCAATAAGTCTAATTTCCAGATTTATGCAAATTCCCAAGGATTCCCATTGGCAAGCGGAAAAAAGGATCCTAAGGTATGTAAAAGGTACCAAGGAATTTGAGATTTTATATACTGTAAATGATGATTTCAATTTGTTTGGTTACACTGATAGTGATTGGGCTGGAAGTTTAGATGATAAGAAGAGCACTTCCAGATACATGTTTCATATGGGATTGGGTGCAATTTCATGGGCATCCAAGAAGCAACCTATTGTTGCTCAATCTAAAGCAGAGGGTGAATACATTGTAGTAAATGTAGCAACATGTCAAGCAATTTGGCTAAGGAGGATCCTGATAGATTTGAATGAAAGGCAAGAGGATGAAACCACAATTTATTGTGACAATATCTCATCAATTGCATTGTCCAAAAATCCAGTCTTCCATGGAAGAAGCAAGCATATAGAGATCAAATATCACTTCATCAGAGAATTGGTAGAGAATGGAGATATCAAGATGGAATTTTGTAGGTCTAAGCACCAGCTAGTAGACATCTTTACCAAGCCATTAGACATTGGAACTTTTCTGCACCTAAGACAAAGTCTTGGTGTAGTTGATTTGGATTAGCAGTGATCCTTGTTTATGGGTTTGAGGACAAAGGGGGAATGTTAGAAATTAACATTGAGTGCCTCTAGGTTGTCCTTGAGCCCCACGCCCATCTACCCTGTCAATTTGTTTCTCGCAGGCATCCATTCATGGCAAGCATTTATTTTGGTAGGTTCTTTTGAATTTTTGAACGTTGAGAGGGAAAATTTTGAAGAAAAAAGGAATACCTCTCTCTCATTTTATCCAAACAGACAAAGAGCCAGATAGAGCAGAGAAGATCAGTAGATCGGTCGTTTGAAGAAGAAGAAGGAAGTTTGTTTTGTTTCATGCCTGCAGTTGCACGTGATTGATTGCTAGTTACCTTGTAAATTTTTTATTGTTAGATTCATCTTGTTGAAGCAATGATTGCTCCATGCACCATTATATGTAGCCATTAGAGTTGCAGGTTTAAAATTCTATTGAAGTTTGAAGTATTATTAGTTTAGGGTTATTTTAGGGTTTTCTGGTTGAAGCCAAATGCTCCCTAATTTTGTATTAGTTTAATGAAAGATTGAATAGAAAGCAAGCAAGCATACTTGAATCTATTGATCTTCCGTTGTATGTTGCATTTGAGTAATTTTTTTGAAAGCTTAAAGCTTTGGCTCTCTGGTTTTAATTGTGAATGCATTCACGTTAAAATTTTCTAAGTTATAAACTTTAGTTGGAGCCGAGCTCACTCGACATCTTTTGTTGCCAAGCATTTCCTTTGGAGTCGAGCATACTCGGCATCTATTACTGCTGACCTATCAAGTACCTAGCTCCTCTTTGTGCCGAGTTCATTCAGCACCTATTGCCTATCACTCGGCACCATCAAGTGCTGAGCACCCTGCCACTCGACATCATCAAGTGTCGAGTAAAACTGGCACTTGGCACCTTCATGCGTCGAGCAACTTTTATGTGCTGAGAAAAGATTTTAGGTTTGGGTTGTGTTTTTAAGCTTGATTTTAATATAATTTCTCACATGGTATCAGAGCTTTGAGGGTCCACATCCATAGTGAGTTAGGGCATTTGTTTTCTTGAGATATTTGACATGGCAGGAGATGCAGGAAACATATGGCAGCATCCACCATCATTTAATGGACAGAATTAGGATACATTTGCAAAGAACATGAAGACTATTATGGTTGTAATTGATTTGTGGGAGCTTGTGGTCAATGGATTCAATGATGTGGCTGATCCAACTCAGTATGCTACCCTCACAAATGCATAGAAGACTCATTTGAAAGAGTCAAGGAGGAAAGATGCAAAGGCATTAAGTCTTATTGAAGCAGCAATGACAGAGACAATTTTTCCAAAGATTGTAGCAAAAAATTATGCAAAGGAAGCATGGGATATCCTTGAGACAAACTTCAAGGGGACTGATAAAGTCCATAGTGTAAAGCAATAGAACATTAGGAGGGAGCTTGAGAACCTTTAGATGAAGGAAAATGAATCAGTTGTAGACTTTAGTTCAAGGACCTCTAATGTGATTAACCAATTGAGGTCAAATGGAGAAGACTATCAATAGTAGAGGATAGTGGAAAAGATATTGAGGAGTTTACCTCATAAATATGACCATTTGGTCATGACCATAGAAGAGGCAAAAGACATCACTGTTTTGACTGTGGATGAGTTGATGGGTTCTCTTCAAACCCATGAGGATAGGATCAATCGATCTACATCTTCTACTTCCCAAGAGCAAGCATTCAAGGCTCAGTCAAGTCCAAGAGGAAGGAGGAGAGGAAGAAATGGGTCAGGTAGGAAGTCCAGAGGTAGAGGCCGAGGAAATGGAGGATAAAGGAATGCTGCAGTAGAAAGTTTAGGAAGAGAAGATGGAGCAAGTAGCTCACAAAATATTTCAAGAGGAGGTAAGAAAAATTACAACGCAAATAAGAGTAATGGAGAATAATACTACTATCATAAATATGGCATTATGCAAATGAATGTTGAAAGAAACAAAATGACCAGTCAGGACAAGCAAATGTGGCTGATGTGAACATGGGAAGTGGACCTAATGCTGCTACCTTCATCATGTGTAACTTTGGTGAAGAAGGAAGCCCTAAGGTTTGGTACCTCGACAGTGGATGTAGCAACCACATGAGTGGTAATGAAACGTTATTTTCATTCATTGACAAGAGTTTCAAATCTAAAATTAAAATGGGTAACAATGGAACCCTACCAGTTGTGGACAAAGGATCTATTATGGTTCGCACCAAGAAAGGTGAAAAAAGGGAAATAAAAAATGTGTATTTCACCCCTGGTATGAAGCACAATTTGATGAGCATTGGTCAGCTCATTCAAAATAGATAAAAATTACTGATGGAAAATTTCATGTGTATCATTCATGAAAAAGATGGGAGCAAGAACTTACTTGCAGCAGTTCAAATGACAAAGAACAAAATGTTTCCCTTGAGGATAGAGACATGTTTCTCATCTCAAGTTTGTGCTGCACCTCACACACAATCAGCTCTAAGGAGTGCGATTGAAGATCCTTCACAGTTGTGGCATCTCAGGTATGGTCATCTTGGCTATGCTGGTTTAAAGTTATTCTCAAATAAAAGAATGGTAGATGGTTTGCCACATGTAGGAAATTCTTGTGACAAGTGCGAGGCTTGTATTTTGGTAAGCAACGTAGGCTTCCCTTTAATTGTGGAAATTCTAGGAGGGCTAGATATCCATTAGAGTTAGTGCATACCAACCTAGTCGATCCTATGCAAGTTACTTCCATTGGGGGGAGTACTTATTTCATAACATTCATTGATGATTTCAATCATACGACATGGGTGTATTTCTTAAAGAATAAATCTGAAGCATTTAATAAATTTTTAATATTTAAAGCCCAAGCTGAAAGAGAATGTGGACACTATATCAAGGTCTTTAGATCAGATAGAGGAGGGGAGTATACCTCCAATTCTTTTGTAAATTTTTGCAAGAAACATGACATAAAGAAAGAGCTCACAGCCAGCTATACACCACAATAGAATGGAGTGGCTGAAAAAAAAATAGGACCATTGTTGAAATGGCAAGGAGCATGATGAAAGAGAAAGGTCTCAAAACTGAATTTTTGGGAGAGGCTGTGGCAACAACAATTTACCTAATTAATAGTTGTCCTACAAAGGTAGTCCGTGATAGAATTCCAATGGAAGCATGGTCACAAAGAAGATGGACAGTTGAACACCTAAGAGTGCTTGGATGTGTTGCATATGCACATGTGCCTAAAGAACAAATGCAAAAATTTGATGAAAAAGGTGTGAAATGCATTTTCACAGGGTACAACCCAGAATCAAAGGCATACAGATTGTCTGACCCATTGAACAACAAGATGATGCTTTCAAGAGATGTGGAATCTCTTGAATATCAGTCTTGGTATGGTTCAATTGGTGAGTCACAAACCACTTCTAGTAAAGTGTCAATTATGAGTGAAGAAGATGCTGATGAACAACAAGAAGAAGGAGCAAATAGAAGAAAAGGCAAGTAGATTCAGTCATTGCCGAGCTCCTCTAGGCATGACCAAGTGTCAGTGCCGAGTACTAGTGAAGACCGAGCTAGTGGGCAATGTAGCAGCAATGAAAATTCTAATCCCACACTCTCCTCCCTATTACCAAGAAAGACCAAGAGTCTTAGGGAGATATACCAAGATGAAAGGTATGAAGATTATGTAAAGAGTGTTAATTTTGCATTATTTTTTCATAGTGATCCAGCATATTTTGAGGAAGCTATTAAGGAGAAGAAATGGTGTAATGCCATGGATGAGGAAATAGATGCCATAGAAAGGAATGAGACATGAGAGCTAACTGAATTGCCTCCAAAGAAGCAAGTGATTGGAGTGAAATGGGTCTATAAGACCAAATGCAATGTTCAAGGCAAGATTGATAGGCACAAGGCAAGGTTGGTAGTCAAGGGCTACAAACAGTAGTATGGAAGAGATTATGATGAGACTTATGCCCTAGTTGCAAGAATGGAAACCTTGCGTGTTGTCATAGCAATTGCAGCTCAGCACAAGTGGTAGGTATTTCAAATGGATGTGAAGTCTGCCTTCCTTAATGGTGTATTGAAAGAAGAAGTTTATGTGGAGCAACTACCTGGTTATGAAGTTGTAGGTGAAGAGAAAAAAGTATATAGATTGAAGAGAGCTCTTTATGGGCTCAAGCAAGCTCCACGGGCATGGTACAGTAGGATTGACTCATATTCAATGAGCAATGGCTTTAGCAAAAGCAATGGTGAGCCCACTCTTTACATCAAGACAACAGATGGTAATTTATTGATTGTTGTCTTGTATCTAGATTGTTGAGATAATGGGCGTTGCACACATTGCATAATATTGTTATTTTATTATTTTATTTTATTATGTAATGTTGTACCTAGATGGGCGTGCAACATGTAAAGATTCCCGTGGAATATTCTTGATGAGTTGTATTGTAACATTGTAAAAATATTTTATGTAATTATTTAATATTGGAGAAAAGAATTAAATACCCAATATTAAATGTGGGGTCAGTGGGTTAGGTAGCACATGGTTTTAGCACATGGTTTATGTAATACCACTTAGTGGTTTTATGGGACTTGCTACTATATAAGCAGCCACAAGGGTAGTTGTTGCAAAGAGAGAGGAAGAGTGACAAGTAGAAGACAAAAGGCAAGAGTCGAGCGGGACAAGGCTTGACAGGTTAGCCAAGGGAGCATTTGTGAAGGTTGAAAGCATGGCATGAGATGTGTGGATTCATGCTTGTTCACATAGTTTGCTCGGTTGTGGCTATGGCCATGAAGGCTTCCATGGTTGTATGGCAATGATATTTTTTGCTGAATAATACATGGTGATGGATGCTTTTGGAGGCTGGGTTTTTCCCTCAATGAGGGTTTCCCAGGGTATATCTTGTGTCACATTTTGTGGGTATGTTGTCTATTCTCTTGCATGTGGATTTTAATTTTGTATTTATTTTAGATCTATTATGGGTTATGTGGAAACGGTTATATTCTTTATTGCCAAGTTTTCTTTCAAGTGGTATCAGAGCTATGGTTTTATTATTGTAACCCTAGATTGAATCCATGGGAATGCATGAGAGGATAAAAGAAAAGGGCAAGACATATGAATGTTTTATTGCAGATATGAGGGTTTTGGATTTTTTGTTATGATGGGATGTTAAAAGATTTGGGCATGTGGAATTGTTGGACAAAAATATTTTTTCGGATGTTTCATTTAAAATGAGGGTTTTGGGGGGTAGCTTGCAGAAATGACCTCCTGGGTAAAAATAGACCTCACCATTGGATCCGGGTCGACATTTCCATAAATTTTGATATATAATATGTCCTAGTTTGGCCATGTTTAGAGGAAATGAAAGAGTTTTTTGGTTTCAGCTCATGATGGTCATCAAATTTAATCCCATCGGAATTTTCATCACTGAAAAAAATTAAAAATAAAAAATCGTACTAAAAATGGTAAAAAGACTGTCTTAGTAAAACGGCCATAAGTTTCTCTCAGAATATCAGATTTCAGAGTTCTTATAGGCATTGGAAAGCTAATTCAGAGCACTACAAGATGGTGTAGGTTTGGTTCTATGATTTTGAGATTTTGTCAGATTTTAAGAGCCCTAAAGTCGGATGTTATTTATTTTGAGCACGGATTAGGGCATAACTTGGGCATACGGAGTCAGATTTTGGACTTCGAGTAGTCAACGGAAAGCTCTTGGAGAGCTCTACAAATTGGTTTAGATTTGGTGTAGGTTTGGCATGATTTATTTATTGATATATTGATCTGAACAGTTTATAGGTATATTTTGACTATGGTAACATTGTGAGTTTATGGCATTGGAGATTTAAGATTTAATGTCATTGTATACTCAGTTCATATTTTAGATTGGTCTCATGATGATATGGTTATCAGTGTTTTGTTTGGATATGCATGATGACTTGTTGGGTCTACAAGTTGTGCAGTGTTGTAAGCGGTCTATACTTACAGGTTGCATTTATAGCCTGGTTATGGGTTTTCTTTGCCCATTGATCTTTCATTATTGATGCATATTCAGATTGGTGGCTTGGATTTAGGTTGTCTATGCCCTAAGTCACATGATTTTATCTTCATGTAGAAGGAATGAGATGTTGTTACCAGGTATAGTCATGGTGAAGGATTGTGGTTGACTATTTTATGCTGACAGGTTGGACACTTTGAGAGCTAGATGCTCGATTCATGGATGTGATCATGGTGTCATGGATTTTGGCATGACATGATTGGCTATACAGGTACATCCTTGATGTTCATTAGCTTGGATTTCTGATTTGGTTATGGTGGTATATCTTCTTGGTTGAGGATCATGGTTATTTAGTTTTTTTTTTAGGAGCTCATGATGTGCACTTTGAGTTCTTTGTTGGTTTGATGCCTTGGTTGATTCTCATGGTTAGAGGATGGGTTTTTCATCATTATGTCATGGATAGCTTGGATACACAGTTTAGTGGGAGCTTGTGACAGTGATGGGGTGACAGTGCAGGATTAGTTCCTGGTTTGGTTTATATCTTCTTGGTTTGGAGAGGATGGATTTTATGATGCCATAGGTGACTTGGTACCACAGTTGAGTGGGAGTTGTTGGCATTGATATATTTATTGAGTGTTTGCAGATGTTGGAGGTTTGTCTTAGATCCTGTTGCTGCAGAAGCGTCTTTGACATTTGCATGGTGCACTTGTTATCTTCATGGTGTTTGAAGATGGTTAGATCTTGAGGACTCATGGAGTTCTTGGTTATCTTCATGGTATGTGGCGATGGTTCTTCCTGGTATATGGAGATGGTTTTCTTCATGGTGTGTGGAGATGGTTGCATCTTGAGGACTCACAGGGTTCTTGGCAAAGGTGTGGTTTATGCTTTTATTTGGCATCTTATCCTTGGTATGAGGATGGTTTCATTATTATGTCATGGTATACTCTTGATACGCGTTTAGAGTTGTGACATGTTATAGTATGTTCATGTGGAGCATGTTATCTCTTTAGTTGAGATGGTAAGATCATGTTGTCATGTTTATGTTCCTGAGGCCATGGTTGGAACTTTGACATTGATCTTGGTTTAGTTTCTTGGTATTGAGTACACTGATCATAAGCTAGATACTTCATGATATTGCTATGTTGCATTTGGAGTTGGCATGGATTGATTTGTTACAGGTGCTCATGGATACTTAGAGACGGTGGTGACACTGATTTCTCTTGTATTAGAGAAGTATTTGTTGAGACGGCTGATGGTTTTAGCAAGAAGTTCGAGGGGCAGTCACTTGATATGGACTTGAGAGGAGATTGTTCTTAGATGAGTCTTGGTTGGAGATTTGGGTATCTTGATGAGCATTCTCATTCCCCACTCTTGGTCTACTCAGTGGTTTGCTACTTGAGAGGTATAGCCCATTGTTTCTCTCAGTTGCATTATATTTATTCTTATCTTTCATGGATATGGATCTTGAGCTATGGTATATGAGTTAGTTCTGGAGGGTTCATTTGAGAGATGGTTTAGCATTGGTTATCTCCATGTGCATATGTTGTTATGCTGGTTGAGTTTGGGAGATGGTTTTATATTGGGCATTTTCCTTGGATTAGGAATGGTTATTCCTTGGTTTAGGAATGGTTTTATGAGTTTGATCTTCTTGTGAGAGGCTTACATCCATGATTAGTTATATGGTAATGGTTTAGGTGTTGTTGAGGCTTCTTGTTGGGGTTTTATGGAGGAAATCATACTTGCACAGTTTACATCTAGAGATGTGTGTAGAAGGACATGATACAGGTTATGATTTGCATGGTTTCTTTGGTCTTGGTTATCTTCCTGGATGTTCAATTTTGCCTACATTGGATTTGAGATTGGTTAGAGATTGTGATCACTGGTTTGTGTTCATGTATGTCATGTGAGAGATGACATGGTTATTTCTTTATCTCTTTCCTCTGTTGGTTGTGGCAAATTTGGGAGACTATTGGAGACTTGTTATGAGAGTTGTTCTTGCAGGATATTAGTTTATGTATTGTGGATGTCCTTGATACTACATGGATTCACTTCTTTGAGATGTTTTGAGTGGATTGGTTATAGATTTGACATTATCTTTTGCAGTGGGAGCTTCTTGGTATATATGTGGCAGGTATTGCTCTTGAGACTTGTGATTGCAGGTTATAGATTGGATATGTTGATGATATGAGATTCACTTGTTATACCTTTGAGGTATGGATAGTTGGATGGGTTTGGCACTTGCTATGGGTGCTATTTCAGCTATGGATATTTTGACAACTATGGATACGTGTGATTACCTTTGGATCAGGTTTTTGTGCTTGGAATTTTAGATGGTACAGGATTTTATGATCTTCTAATGTGACAAGTTGGGTGGCTTTCTCTTTGGATGGCTTCTATGTATGTCCAGTGGGAGTGGCATAATAGGAGGTGAGATCATTCATGTTCGAGATGCTGGATACTTTGATTTTGTTGCGGGTACCAGGATGGAGCACTTGGTGTATTTTGATCCATGATGGTGGATGTGCTGAGAGGGATTGTTCCCTTGTTCATTTATGTGGCTACGGATTGACCCTATGCAATGTATACAACAAGTGGGAGATTGTTGAGATAATGGGTGTTGCACACATTGCATAATATTGTTATTTTATTATTTTATTTTATTATGTAATGTTGTACCTAGATGGGCGTGCAACATGTAAAGATTCCCATGGAATATTCTTGATGAGTTGTATTGTAACATTGTAAAAATATTTTATGTAATTATTTAATATTGGAGAAAAGAATTAAATACCCAATATTAAATGTGGGGTCAGTGGGCTAGGTAGCACATGGTTTATGTAATACCACTTAGTGGTTTTGTGGGACTTGCTACTATATAAGCAGCCACAAGGGTAGTTGTTGTAAAGAGAGAGGAAGAGTGAAAAGGAGAAGACAAAAGGCAAGAGTCGAGCGGGACAAGGCTTGACAGGTTAGCCAAGGGAGCATTTGTGAAGGTTGAAAGCATGGCATGGGATGTGTGGATTCATGCTTGTTCACATAGTTTGCTCGGTTGTGGCTATGGCCATGAAGGCTTCCATGGTTGTATGGCAATGATATTTTTTGCTAAATAATACATTGTGATGGATGCTTTTGGAGGCTGGGTTTTGCCCTCAATGAGGGTTTCCCAGGGTATATCTTGTGTCACATTTTGTGGGTATGTTGTCTATTCTCTTGCATGTGGATTTTAATTTTGCATTTATTTTAGATCTATTATGGGTTATGTGGAAACAGTTATATTCTTTATTGCCAAGTTTCCTTACATAGATGACTTAATTTTTACTAGAAATGACAAGGCTCTAATTGGTGAGTTTAAGGAGGCCATGAAAAGTGAATTTGAAATGATAGACCTAGGTCTCTTGAAATACTTTCTAGGCATAGACGTAAAACAAATGCATAATGGCATTTTCAACTGTCAAGAAAAATATGCAAAGCAGATCTTGGAGAGATTTAAAATGCATAACAGTAAGGCAGCCCCCACACCAATATCAGTAGGTCTGAAGTTGAGCAAGGAAGACTCTAGCAAGAGAGTGGATCCAACACTCTACAAGAGTATGGTTGAAAGTTTAATGTATTTGACTGAAACCCAGCCAAACCTAATGCATGCAATAAGTCTGATTTCCAGATTTATGGAAACCCTAAAGGACTCCCATTGGCAAGTGGGAAAAAGGATCCTAAGGTATGTGAAAAGTACCAAGGGATTTTGGATTTTATATACTGCAAATGATGATTTCAAGTTGGTTGGTTACACTGATAGTGATTGGGCTGGAAGTTTAGATGATAGGAAGAGCACTTCTGGATACATTTTTCATATGGGATCGTGTGCAATTTCATGGGCATCCAAGAAGCAACCTATTGTTTCTCAATCTATAGTAGAGGCTGAATACATTGCAGCAAATGTAGCAGCATGACAAGCAATTTGGCTAAGGAGGATCTTGATAGATTTGAATGAAAGGCAAGAGGATGAAACCATAATTTATTGTGACAATATCTCATCAATTGCATTGTCCAAGAATCCAGTCTTCTATGGGAGAAGGAAGCATACAAAGATCATATATCACTTCATCAGAGAGTTGGTGGAGAATGGAGATATCAAGATGGAATTTTGTAGGTCTGAGTAGCAGCTAGCAGACATCTTTACCAAGCCATTAGACATTGGAACTTTTGTGCACCTAAGACAGAGTCTTGGTGTAGTTGATTTGGATCAGTAATGATCCTTGTTTGTGGGTCTGAGGACAAAGGGGGAGTGTTGGAAATTAACATTGAGTGCCTGCAGGTTGTCCTCAAGCCCCACGCCCATCTACCCTGTCAGTTTGTTTCCTGCAGGCATCTATTCACGGAAAGCATTTTTTTTGGTAGGTGCTTTTGAATTTTTGAACTTTGAGAGGGAAAATTTTGAAGACAAAAGGAATACCTCTCTCTCGTTTTTTATCGAGACAGATAGAGAGCCAGATAGAGCAAAGAAGATTAGCAGATCAGTCATTGGAAGAAGAAGAAGGAAGCTTGTTTTGTTTCATGCCTGTAGTTGCACATGATTGATTGCTGGTTACCTTGTAAGTTTGTTATTGTTAGATCCATCCTGTTGAAGCAGTGATTGCTCCAGTCACCATTGCATGTAGCCATTAGAGTTGTAGGTTTAAAATTCTATTGAAGTTTGAAGTATTATCACTTTATGGTTATTTTAGGGTTTTCTGGTTGAAGTTGAATGCTTCCAGATTTTGTATTAGTTTAATGAAAGATTGAATAGAAAGAAAGCAAGCATACTTCAATCTATTGATCTTCCCTTGTATGTTGCATTTGGGAAATTTGTTTGAAAGCTTAAAGCTTTTGCTCTCTAGTTTTAATGGTGAATGCATTCATGTTGGAATTTTCTAAGTTATAAACTTTAGTTGAATGCTTTTAGCATACTTGGAATCTATTGCTGCTAACCTATCAAGTGCCCAACTCCTCTTTGTGTCGAGTTCACTCAGCACCTGTTGCTTGTCACTTGGCACCATCAAGTGCTGAGCAACCTGCCACTCGGCATCATCAAGTGCCGAGTAAAATTGGCACTCGGCACCTTCATGTGCCGAGAAACTTTAATGTGTCAAGCAAAGATTTTAGGTTTAGGGTTGTGAGTTTAAGTTTGATTTTAATATAATTTCTCACAAAAGCAAACTTATAGTAAACTATTGCTCCCGCAATTGAGATAATTAAATACACATAACATCATTGATAAGAGAAGAAGAGTTATTATCCTATTGCCCTTAAATTTGTTAATAAAAAACTATAATTTTGTTATATCATCAAATTTATGAAAAATGTATTAGTCAGAAAATATTACGAAACTGTATATAATATGTAATATTCAATAAAGATTTATATAACCACATGTTATGTGTTAAAATATCGAGAATTGACTCAATGATATATAACAAGAATAGCTAAAATTGATAGAAAAGGTACATCTCCATGAAAGTGCTCTCACCTATTATTGTGTTTGTCATACTTCTCATTCTATTGGCTATAGTGTACTAATTTAATAATAAAACTAGACTGTTGGCATGTATTGATTTGTAATATTCTCATGTTTAGATAGTGCATCATTTTCATTATCTTTATTATTCTACTTTAACCTACATAATAATCTCATTAGATATTGCATATTAGGTGATTAATATATGTTGAACTATTAAATATTATTTTTTGTCAGCTTGCTTCTATATTGACTATCATAATCAACAATCTTTTATTGACAATCGACAATAAGTTGATAGTACAAGGTCCCCAACATCTAAAAGAGATGAGGTCGTGACCATGCCCCAAAAATTTTTTGTGATCCTTGGTTATTAACCAAAGAGGCCAGACATAAAAGATGAAACTCCATAAAACATTAAAAACTTAGAACTAATAAAATTTCACTTGATAAAATGATATCAATGTTCAATGTATTAAGTTTTATAACATAATAGAACAATATAGATAATGCAGATTGTAGAAAATTGTTTATTGTTGAAGCAATGCTTCTATAAGAGAAGTAATTTATGTTTATCTTGATCAAGTAGCCTTGTTTTAATAGCATATCACCATTCATATAAACTTATATGTTAAAAGGTTGATGACATGAGGTCAAAGTAGCATTAACAAAATTTCAACTAAACTATTAGAGTAACAATAAAAGATTTGATATGGTGGCTCATTCTCATAGTAAGCTAGAGTTAGTGGTTTCTTTGGTCAAAAAGCGTTACTTAGTGAGTACAAATTTAAAATTTTCAAGGGTTGAGGATGTTTCCATAGAAGATCTTGAAGGAGGTGAGGTTAGAGAAATTGGCTCTTATGAAGGCTAGGCTTCTATTTAGGTTTTGTTGCCTAGGTCTAGTAGCTTTGGCGTGGGGGGGATTTCTAAGAAAGTAGTACTAGTAAGATCAAGGGGTTTGAGACTAAATTCTCTGCCTTCTTGGAACCTTTAGTCTTGTGTGTTCTAAAGACTTAGGTTCCTTAAGATTTTGATAAAATCATGGAACTAGATGATGGAGCTCCAAGTCAATGGGTAGATTTTAATAGGAGGAAGAATAAACTTTTGGCTTCCAAAAAGTTCTTTAACATGGTTTCAAAGACAAATTCAAAACCTAATGTGGTAGGGAAGAAGCTTGGCTTGGGAAGGAAGAATAATAAAGAAATTAGAGACTTAGCAAGAAAATATAATTGTTACCTTTGGTTTTACCGCCAGGAATTTAAATTTTGAAAGTGTGGCTCGTCCAATGGTTAGTCTCGAATAAGTATTTTAATGTTACAACCTGCAAGTTTCTGGTCGTCAGATCTAAGCGGTACCAACGGTTGGCACCATCGCACTATAAGGGAAATGCACGATATTTATTATAGTGCGATGATGCCCTGATGACACGTTGTAGGGGTGGGTTCGGCATTCCGCGGGTCGAAAAAGGTTCTTCACGCCCTTGGCGCTATGTCGCTATCACAAATCGGCCAAAAAATCTCCATAGCGACATAGTGCCCGACGGAAATAGTTACGACGGTGAGTTTTAACGACCGACGAAATTAGGTGTTGCAGAGACAAATCAGGAGGAACCACGTGTGCCAGGTCAGAGTTCCTGTCGGCACGACCAACACAGTCGGGACTTACGTTCACCACCGTCGGATCAGCTCGGATCAACGGTAAGTGCCATCGCGCTATGGAGGAGTTGTGCGAGGGTTATGACAGTGACATCGCACCATGGTGACGCGTGTCAGGTGGGGCTGTGTCTCAAGGCGATGCTAGGTGTATTGACATGGAGGGAAAAAGCATGAGGTACGAAAAGTCCTCACGATCGTCAGATTGGGTCACATCAACAGATGGCGCCATCTCGCTATGGCAGAGATGTGCGGATTTTATCATAGCGACATGGCGACAATACGCCACGTGGATCGACACGACTAGGTCTCACCAAGGATTGCCAGGTGTCATCTAGAGTGTGGTGCAGTTATAGATATGGCGTCGAGTGGATGGGTTCGGTCGCAGATCGCAGAGTACGACAGGTCAGAAGTTTCATGGTGGCGGGCAAACAAGTTTCACGGCCCGGAGGTTTCAAAAATACAGTGAGGCACCATTGCGCCAATGGAAAACCCATGCATTTTTCAATGGTGACATAGCGTCCAAATGAAAAGTTCACCGTGGCAAGGAATTATCAGACGGATGGGTCCTAGCGGGTACTGTGGAAGCACAGTCTGTGTGGCGAATCGAATGGGGACACATGTAAATCTCAGGGCACGCTATCAGTGGGCGCTATGGCGCTATGGGAATTTGGCCTCGATTTCTGCATAGTGACATGGCACCTAGCTGACACGTGGTCACTCTACGGATTAGGTCTTGGGTTGCCAGCTAGTTTTCGTCGAACCAAATAAGGAGGTGCCATGTGTATGAGTCAGTGCATGGCGTACAGCGGGCCCAGTAATCTCAGCACGAATGGCGAGTCTTCACGATCGTCGAATCCACAGGGATCTACGACCAGTGCTGTCTCTCTATCGAGACTTACCCGAGAGTTAACGTCGGTGACATAGCGCCCGTGCGCCACGTGTCCTGGTGGAACCATGTTTCATACAGCTGGTGCAGTAAGGATTAAGCGATTGTCAGACCAATAGGGAAGTGCCACATGTTCTGCGGGCCTAGTGATTTACAAGGGAAAGGGGTTGCAGAATGATGAGTCTCCATGATCCTTGGATCAACTCAAATCGATGGTAGGTGCCATCGCGCTATGGGAGAGATGTGCGAGGGTTATGTTGGCGACATAGCGCCTTGTCGACATGTGTCCTGCCGGCGCAGTCTAGGATGGCGGTTGGTGGTTAGTGTAACCATCACAGTCATGATAGTATTCAAGGTGGCGTAGTTAGTCCAATGAAGGGTGGTCAACCGTGGGAGGACCTCCAGGTGGCCAAATAAAGAAATGCAATTGGCCCGCATGACCTAGTTAACACATAAGGAGCCCAGTTGACCTTTTTGACTTTGATGGATTCATGAACCAGGAAGCAAAGATAATCAATTTTGTTGTGCGATCTGATCTCCATGATCAATCTTGACCTACCAGAGTAAATGTAAAACACAGAGTGACACTCCATCCATCCGTTGATCCATCTACCAGGTCAGAGCGCAGTTATGGCATCGTTTTCAGTCTTCTCAAGACATTATTGGTGAAAGAGATAAAATTTTCTTGAGATTTTTTCCATGATTGTCTTCCACAAGACTCAATGGCAGGTAGTTGCAGGGTCATTTCAGCAGTAAAAGATCTCAGTTACGCCTGAACTATAAAGGCAGATTTTGTACATTTTGTAAGGGTCGACTCTTCCTGATTTTCTCGGCTGCTGCTTGCAGACTTGCAGTGTAAAATCCCTTTGTCTTTGAGCTAGATAAAACATCCTGTATCATCTCTTTTAGCCATCAATGTGTTTGTGTAGCATTTTTCCTCTCATTGATGTATTGTTGAGATCAGTGGTCTACATATTGTATCTATCTTTGGCCTATTGAATAATATAAAAGTGAAATCTTCTGTTCCTGGTGCTATTCAATTGGTCTCCTGATCTGTATGTGGCTGTTGGTCGATATAAGTCTGAATGAATGTATGACCTTGAATGTTACCCTAGTTTTGTAGTGCATATATGGGCAGAAATGAGTCTGAACACTCTGTTTTGGTGCATCACCGCCTTAGATTAGACTAGGTAGATTTGCTTTAATGCTCTCTTTCTCCATTTCCCTTCTGAGAATAGATAGGTGCACCATAACAGTAAGAGGAAGCTGGCCTTCTCCGGAGACTCAACCTCGCAGTTCAATTCCCACAGCTTGGAGGTTGTTTCCATGTTTCACTAGGTGGTCCTCACGCATAGGCCTTGGATAAGGGTGCAGACCTAAGTGACAACAGTTTTTGGCACGCCCGATGGGACTCATATTAGAAGATTTCAGGTCTACTGGTGTCAAGAAGAAAGAATTCTAGAGATAAATGTTGAAGAAGTAGTGCTGGCTTCAGTTTTCGAGCCTTTAAGAGGCCAATTCTTCAAGTACTTGGCAACTCTGAACATCAAAGAAGTCTGGTTCCAGATCAAGTTTGCAGTAATTCATTCCCAGGACTGAAACAAGGGTGTCTTCTAGAGGTAAATTTCAATATCAAGAGCTTTCTCTTTCAAATCCTAGGAGAAGAAGGACTAGAACTTCATTATCACCAGTTAGGGGTAGAATAACAGTTGATATACCTATAAGATCTATCTCTACTCCCCCTACTGATCGAACTCATCCTAGATTGCCATCAACACTCATCAATAGAACACTTGTTTATATGGCACAGCCAAGAGTTCATGCTTTTGCCACCTTTAATGGTGGAAGTCCTCTATTGTTAGCCCAAAGACATGATATACCAGTATCTGCACTAAAAAGTATACCTGATTTTACTGGTGAAACTTCTATTTCCCCTTTAGAGCATATCCAAGAGGTAGCGAATGTCTGCAATATTCATGGTATTACAGAAGACAATGTTGCTGTCAGACTTCTAGCCTCATCTTTAAAAGGAAAAGCATTACAGTGGTATAGAGGCTTAGCTCATGGTTCCATAACTGATTGGGATGGACTAGGAGCAGGATTATGCAAACATTTTGAGGATAAGAGTGACCATTTGTCACTACTAGAGCAACTGACTACAATAAAAAGAGCCCCCCATGAATGGATGACTGATTTTAATTATAGATTCCAAAAGACATGGGATAGAATACCTACTATAGTGAAACCTACCCCTAGTAATGCCTCCTTGCATTACCTTAGAGCTTTCAACAGTGACATTGCCACTACAATCCAAACTATGGGAGGAGATACATTACCGAATGGTTATGAGATAGCTATAAAAGCTGAGAACATCCTAATACAAGGAGGAAAGTTGGCTCCAAGGCCTCCTATGCCTTTCTTTCCTGATGTTCCCAACCACCAACCAGCGATAGCCCCCCTTCCTACAATTTCTACGTCACAAGCCCTTACTCCAGTTCCCCAAGCTTCCACATCCTCAAATGGAATAGAGGAACTCAAGGAAATGCTCCAAGGTCTAGTGTTGAATACAGATAAAAGAGAGAGGACTCTGGATAAAAAAATTGCAAGAGCAGGGGAAGGAGTTGAAGGACTAGGGGAAGAGATTGGAGGATAGTTTTTCTCTAATACAAAAAATGAGTAACAAGGTGGTGGCCTTAGAAAGGCAGCAAGCCCAAAGTGGTAAGCCACCCCAATTACAACATCAGGCCCTAAGTGGTGGTAGGCCTCCTAATCATTGGAATAGCCCTTTTGATCAGAATAGGAAAAATAGTCATGTTGCTGCTTCAAGCTCAAATCAGAGTAGAGCTTTAGTTCCTCAAAATAACTTAGCCCAAGATCAAGAATTTTGTCCCTCATGTAACTATTCTTATACCTACTGCCTATGTCAGAAAGCAGAATCTTATTTGGCCCTAACTGTCCAAGAGTCCGCAGTAAAGCAATCACACAAGGAAGATCACCCCAAGGAGGCCTCATATGTTCAGAGGTAGGGTGATTGCTCTTTTATGAATCACCAGATGGAGGAGCATTGTAATGTAAACCAGGATTCCATTGCTCATAACACAAGAAGCAAGAAGAGAGCTATGGAACATACTGCCCCCCTTTCTCTCGAGCAGGCCTCAACTTTAAGTGTTATGCCTCATACACAAAAAGCAAATGAACAGATAAACACTTCACAACAGCAAAGGCAAGGTCCAAGAAAGGAGGATGTAAGTGATCCCTATGTTGCTCCATCTCAGCCTCTTATGGGTACAGCTCCCAAATTTTTTGCCAAAATTCCTAATGCACCCTTGAGTGTGGTAGAGCAAATGAAGAAAACCAATGTAAGCATTTCCATGTGGGATGCAGTTACCACCATACCAATGCAGAAAAGGATGCTGCAGCAGGAATTGGAAAAGATTGAGCCCAAAGATCAGTCATCTACCATGGAGAGTGATACTAGTTTAGTACAACCATCAAGTGATGTGGAGAAAAATAAAAAGGTTAGACCTCCTCCATTCTATGTTTCTTTGATTATAGGGGGCAAGTTAGTCCATAATTACATGATAGATTCAGGGACTAGCAGCTCAGTAATGCCTAGGTGTATTGCTGATGCTTTAGGAATGAAATATGAGCCCATTATTAGGGATGTGTTACAACTAGATGGGAGTACTATCAAAATCGTAGGAATCCTTAGGAATGTGGAAATGGCCCTACATGCATGCCCTGGTTGTACTGTGATTCAAGACATATCTGTTGCTGAAGTCAAGCCCTATTTTGCCATCTGTCTTTCAAGAGACTTCACTACCCAAATAGGTGGATTCATATCTTCTGATTGGTCTTATATGTCATTTAAGACCAGATATGGGGCCAACGCTTCAATTAGAACAGAACCTCAAGCCCTTCATCACACTGAACCCTACACTCCCAACTCCATTAATATGAATTGCCCCATTTTGGAGATGGATGAAAATGACATAGTAAATGATCCTACCACCTCCATAGTAGAGATTCCTAATTTCTTCTTAGATGAGTGGGAAAATACATGTCAGTTTGAGCCTATGTCGGAAACTCTTGAGACAAGCCTTAATACATATTGCATAATAGAGAAGGAGGCTCAAGTTCCTAATCTTGTTGGAGCGAATGATGACATAAGTGGAATATGGAATATGTACTTTGATGGCTCAAGGAATAGAAATGGAGCAGGGGCTAGTGTTATGTTGATCTCTCCTGCACAAATAAGATACTATTTCTCTTTTAGGCTCCAATTCAGTTGTACCAATAATGTGGCCGAGTATGAATCTTTGATCAAAGGTCTCCTACTTGCCCAAAAGAGGGGAATTCAAGACTTGAAAGTATATGGAGACAGTGAGTTGGTAGTGAACCAAGTGAGAAATCAGAATATCACCAAAAATGGCCTGCTCAAGTCTTACAAACACAGAGTCTGGGATTTGCTTGAGGGTTTCCAAGCATTTAATATCCAGAGCATTCCTAGGAAAGAAAATAAATATGCTGATAGACTTGCAGCAGTGGGTGCATCTTATGATGTGCCAGGGAATCTTGAGGAAGAGAAGAAGCAACAAATAAGGGTGGTAGTAAGGCCTGCTATCCCTGATAATAATACTCATTGGCAGGTGTTTGAATCTGATGAGCAGATTGTGAGTTTCTTGCAGAATGAAGCAAAATTTTCAAAAAGAAATCAGTCAAGACTACAAGATCAGTATGGTGATCAGATCATTCACCTCAATTCCAACAAGTTTTCCAAGGGTCTCATTACCTTGGAGAGTGACTTTAATCCTGATGATTAGACAAGAGGCAAAGGAATAAATCTAGCTACAGAAAAGGATGATCATGCTCCAGTTACTATTGCTAATGGAAAATCTCTTAACATGGGGAAGGTATGTTCTAAGGCTGACCAAGAAAATTTCATTCATCTATGTCAAGAATTTAATGATGTGTTTGCTTGGACATATGATGACTTAAAGGGGTTTGACCCTAGTTTGTTTCAGCATACCATAGATTTAGTTGATAGGGTCAAACCAGTAAGGTAAAAATAGAGGCCAGTGAATCCCAAGATTGAACCCTTAGTGAGGAAGGAACTATCCAAGTTGATTGAAGCTAAAATAATTTTTCCTATCAAACACTCATCATGGGTGGCTAACCTTGTCCCTGTAAGGAAGAAGAATGGAAAAATCAGATTGTGTGTGGACTTTAGGGATCTTAATCAGGCTTCCCTTAAGGATCACCATCCTCTCCTTCTATGGAGCAAATTCTGTCCAAGGTTAGTGGGTCAAGGAGGTTCTCTTTTCTTGATGAATTTTTTGGTTATAACCAAGTGTTGGTTAAAGAATCTGACAGATATAAGACAACATTTACTACTAAATGGGGCACCTATGCTTATTGCAAGATGCCATTTGGACTAACAAATGCAGGTGCCACATTCCAAAAGGCAATGGAGGTAGCTTTCAAAAGATTAATCGACAAGTTTGTCTTAGTATACCTTGATGATATAACTATATATTCCAAGAATGTAAAAGATCACCTTGATCATTTGAGACAGGTATTTCTAAGATGTAGAGAGTTTGCAGTTTCCCTCAACCCAGCCAAGTGTGTCTTTGCTACAAGCCAAGGAGAATTACTGGGACACATTGTATCTAAGGATGGGTTGACCATTGATCAAGAAAGAACAAAAGTAATACTTGCCCTTCCTCTCCCTAAACACAAGAAAGGGCTGCAAAGTTTCCTTGGTAGGATAAATTTTGTAAGAGGGTTTATTCCTAATCTTTCCATCATGGTGAAACCCCTCACAGCCATGCTTAAGAAAGAGATGGTCTTCTCATGGACCAAGGAGGGGAAGGAGAGTTTTGAAGAAATTAAGGCAGCCATAGCCTCAGCCCCCACTCTCATGAACCCAAATTTTGAGAAAGATTTCATCCTCTACACTTTAGGTGGTGAGTCAAGTGTTTCTGCTGTCTTGACTCAGACAAATGACAAGAATGAGGAGCAGCCCATAGCCTTCTTTAGTGAAGGACTCAAGGAATATGAAGATAAGTATAGCTTTGTTGAGAAGCAAGCCCTTGTAGTCATTAGAGCCTTGAAGAAATTTAGACACCTCGTATCCTACAATAGGATCCATTTGTTGGTGCCCCATGCGAGTGTAAAAGACTTCTTGTTAAGCAAGGAAATCAGTGAAAAGAGAGCTGGATGGATCACTAGGGTAATGGAATATGATGTTGATATTCAGATTACCAATTTGGTAAGAGGGAGAGGATTATGCAAGGAAATGTTGTCAGGTCAGGATTCAGATGAAGGGACTGCTATGGTAATTGCAGAGCAGCAGGAGGAAAGAAATGTTAATGCCCCAAGGAGTTGGATGGATGACATGAGGAACTTTTTATCTGAGAATGGATACCCTCAGGGATTGGACAGAGCTAAAAGAAGACAATACAGGCTGCAGTCCATTCCCTATGTTGTGATTGATAATATCCTATTCAGGAGGGATTTTAATGGGACCTTGTTGAGATGTATTGAAGAGGATCAGGTTGAGAGGATGATTAAAGAACTTCATGATGGCCCTGATGGTGGCCACTTCTTTGCAAGAACAACTGCCATGAAGATCACGAGGGTTGGATATTACTGGCCATCTCTGTTCCATGATTGTTATAGGTATGTGAGAAAATGTGAGAGATGTGCTTTTTTCTCAGGCAAACAGAGACTTGCAGCTCTTCCTCTTCACCCCATTCAGGTGGATCAGCCCTTCACCTAGTGGGGGTTGGATTTTATAGGCCCCATTAATCCTCCATCGAGTGCAGGTCATAAATGGATCTTGGTTGCTATCGATTATTTCACTAGGTGGACAGAGGCAGTTGCCCTGAAGGATGCTACAGAGCCATCAGTTGTTGAATTCCTTGATGGAATTGTATCTAGGTTTGGAGCTCCTTCTACTATCATCTCAGATAATGCCAAATCTTTTTTTGGAACCCAGATTTGTGCATGGGCAATGAGTCACAATATCTATCTGAGCACATCATCAAATTACTACCCGCAGGGCAATGGTTTAGCTGAATCTTCCAACAAAAATCTAATCAGAATCATAAGGAGAATGATAGAAGACAATCAGAGGGTCTGGCATAAAAAATTAAGGACCGCTCTGAGGGCTGATAGGATAACACCCAAGAGATCTATTGGGAATTCACCTTTTGTGCTGATAGGATAACACCCAAGAGATCTATTGGGATAACTTCCAATCTCGTTGGAATTCCCATCCTTGGAGTTGGCTCATCAGTTGGAATTGGTTGAAAATAGTTCCATGTCAGTAAGAATGGCAGAGTTGATTGAACTGGAAGAAAAGAGAAATAAAGCTATGCAAACCTTGGAGATACATGAGAACCAGATGAAGAAGAGTTTTGATAAGAAGGCAATGGCCAGAATCTTTAGAGAGGGAGATTTAGTTCTCAAGTGGCACTCAGACAGAGAAAAACTAGGAAGGCACTCCAAATTTGATCCACTATGGAGTGGCCCTTATCTGATCTCCAGTTGCAAACAGGCCAATGCATTCTAGCTAAGTAGGCCAAATGGTGAAATTCTACCCATTCCAGTCAATGGGATCCATCCGAAGCCCTGTTTCTAAAAAATTTGTGAATCCATGTACATAGTTAGTTTAGTTGCTTCCTGTTGTTCCTATTTTACAATAAGTGCGTGTGCACATGGCTCACTTCTTGAGTCGCCAGTTCCTGAAGTTTTGACAAGTCTCAGGTTGCTGAGGAGGTCCTATTTTTTTTTTTTTTTTCAAGTCAAAAGACAGAGCCAGAGTTCAAGGGTTCTTTAATGTTTTGATTTCCTCATTAAGGGTTAGGGTTTCTTGCAGCTCTCGATTCTGTAACTTCTGGGCCCTCTTTTCTGACTCCATGGCCCAATGGATCATTCTCAGGCACTGGTCATGCATTGAGCAGGCTCATGCCCCCTGCGAGTCGCCAGAAGTGTTACCTCTGGTTTTATCGCCAGGAATTTAAAATTTGAAAGTGTGGCTTGTGCAACAGTTAGTCTCGAATTAGTATTTTAATGTTACAACCTGCAAGTTTCTGTCCATTAGATCTAAGTGGTACCAACGGTTGGCGCCATTGCGCTATAAGGGAAATGCACGATATTTATTATAGCGCGATGATGCCCTAAAAACATGTTGCAGGGGTGGGTCCGATGTTCTGCAGGTCAGAAAAGGTTCTTAATGCCCTTGGCGCTATGTCGCTATCGCAAATCGACCGAAAAATCTCCATAGCGACATAGCGCCCGGCAGAAATAGTCACGGCGGTGAGTTTTAACGATCAGCAGAATCAGGTGTTGTAGTGACAAATCAGGAGGAACCACGTGTGCCAAGTCAGAGTTCCTGTCAGCACAGCTAACACAGTCAGGGCTTACATTCACCACTGTCGGATCAGCTCGGATCAACGGTAAGCACCATCATGCTATGGAGGAGTTGTGCAAGGGTTATGACAGCGACATCATGCCCTGGTGACGCGTGTCAGGTGGGGCCGTGTCTCAAGGTGATGCCAGGTGTATCGATATGGAGGGCAGAAGCATGAGGTACAACGAGTCCTCATGATCATCAGATTGGGTCGCATCAACGTATGGCACCATCTCGCTATGGCGGAGATATGCATATTTTATCATAGCAACATGGCGACCATCCGCCATGTGGATCGATAGGACTAGGTCTCACCAAGGATTGCCAGGTATCATCCAGAGTGTGGTGCAGTTATAGATATGGCGCCGAGTGGATGGGTCCGGTCGCAGATCGCAAAGTACGGCAGGTCAGAAGTTTCATGGCGGAGGGCAAACAAGTTTCACGGCCTGGAGGTTTCAAAAATATGATGAGGCACCATGGCACCAATGGAAAACCCATGCATTTTTCGATGGCGACATAGCGCCCAAACAGAAAGTTCACTGTGGCAAGGAATTATCAGACGGATGGGTCCCAGCAGGTACTGTGCAAGCGCAGTCAACGTGGCGAATCAGATGGGGACACATGTAAATCTTAGGGCACCCTGTCAGTGGGCGCTATGGCACTATGGGAATTTGGCCTCGATTTTTGCATAGCGACATGGCACCTAGCTGACACAGGGTTGCTCTGTGGATCAGGTCTTGGGTTGCCAGCTAGTTTTCGTCGAACCAAATAAGGAGGTGCCATGTGTATGAGTCAGCGCATGACATACAGCGGGTCCAGTAATCTCAGCACGAATGGCGAGTCTTCATGATCGTCGGATCTGCAGGGATCTACGACTGGCGCTGTCTCACTATCGAGACTTACCCAGGAGTTAATGTTGGCAACATAGTGCCCATGCGCCACATGTCCTGGTGGAACCATGTTTCATACAGTTGGCATAGTAAGGATTAAGCGATCGTCGGACCAATAGGGAAGTGCCACATGTGTTGCGGGCCCAGTGATTTACAAGGGAAAGGGTTTGCAGAATGACAAGTCTCCATGATCATTGGATCAGCTCAGATCGATGGTAGGCGCCATCGCGCTATGGCGGAGATGTGCGAGGGTTATGTTGGCGACACAGCGCCTTTTTGACACGTGTCCTATCGACGCAGTCTAGGATGGCAGTTGGCGGTTAGTGTAACCGTCACAGTCATGATAGTATTCAAGGTGGTGCAGTTAGTCCAATGAAGGGTGGTCAACCACAAGAGGACCTCCAGGTGGCAAAATAAAGAAATGCAATCGGCTCGTATGGCCTAGTTAACGCATAAGGAGCCCGGTTGACCTTTTTGACTTCGATGGATTCATGAACCAGGAAGAGAAGATAATCGATTTTGTCGTGCGATCTGATCTCCATGATCAATCTCGACCTACTAGAGTAAATGTAAAACACAGAGTGACACTCCATCCATCCGTTGATCCATCTACCAGGTCGGAGCACAGTTATGGCACTGTTTTCAGTCTTCTCAGGACATTATTGGCGAATGAGATAAAATTTTCTTGAGATTTTTTCCATGATTGTCTTCCATAGGACTCAACGGCAGGTAGTTGCAGGGTCATTTCAGTAGTAAAAGATCTCAGTTACGCCTGAACTATAAAGGAAAATTTTGTACATTTTGTAAGGGTCGACTCTTCCTGATTTTCTCGGCTACTGCTTGTAGACTTGTAGTGTAAAATCCCTTTGTCTCTGAGCTAGATAAAACATCCTGTATCATCTCTTTCAGCCATCAATGTGTTTGTGTAGCGTTTTGCCTCTCATTGATGTATTGTTGAAATCAGTGGTCTGCATACTGTATCTATCTTTGGCCTATTGAATAATATACAAGTGAAATCTTCTGTTCTTGGTGCTATTCAATTGGTCTCCTGATCTGTATGTGGCCGTTGGTCGATATAAGTCTGAATGAATGTATGACCTTGAAAGTTACCCTAGTTTCGTAGTGCATATATGGGCAGAAATGAGTCTAAACACTTTGTTTTGGTGCATCACCGCCTTAGATTAGACTAGGTAGATTTTCTTTAATGCTCTCTTTCTCCCTTTCCCTTCTAAGAATAGATAGGTGCGCGCTGACAGTAAGAGGAAGCCGGCCTTCTCCGGAGACTCAACCTCGCAGTTCAAGTCCCACAGCTTGGAGGTTGTTTCCATGTTTCACTAGGTTGTCCTCGTGCATAAGCCTTGGATAAGGGTGCAGACCTAAGTGACAACAATAACATTGTAGATGAGAAACAATTTATCATCCAAGAGAGTTGTACCAAAAGTTCTAAATGGAAATAATATCCTGGAACATAAGAGATTTAAATGCTCCTCGTAAGTAGGTCATTTTGAGAAACATTGTTCATGATTATAAATGAGATATCCTTTTCATACAAGTAACAAAGATGCCTAGAGAAAAAGTGGAAATTCTCTCTTTCTTATAAATAAATGGTAAAGTGATGGGCTGTAGTTACCAAGGAGCATCCAAAAAATTACTTATCTTTCAAAATGAGGCTATTTTTCAAGGTGAGTTTATTTTTTATTAGAATAACCTTTTGCATATTTTGTTATTGCATGTTACGAATAAATTTTCTTTGATCCCTTCCAATGTTTATGCCTCTAACTTAAATGCTGGTAGATTAGGTTTTTGGGAGATGTTGACTACTTTTAGAATCTCTTTTTCCTTAGATATATTGAAATGTCTTAGTGGAAAGAATGCTTCTAAGAGGGGGGGTGAATCAAAAGTATTCGCTTTTGACCTATTTTGAAACCCTTAATAACATATTATTGAAATGAACATGCATGCATATAAACATGAAGCAATCATGAGAAACATATATGCATCACCACATAACACTTGAGATTTTGGTAACCCAGAAACCCTCCAGGAATAAGAAGGTAAAACTAGGGTGGGGATGATACCCACAAAATCATTGCAGTAATAATGTTTGACCACTTCTGATGGTCTGCCCTGTTAAAGGCCTACCCTGTTAAAGGCTTTACATTGCGTCAATAGTGATCTGGTTAAAGGATTTACAAACACTTTAGATGAAGTGTTACCCTATTAAAGGATTTAATCACCTCTTCAAAGGATCTACAACCTAGCTATTAAGCTAACCTATCAACATAGAATTTTATTTTCTCATACAATTGCTAGAGAGTATTAGGTATAATAAACCTGATATCTTACAATCCTTGATTATTGAATTCAGGCACTTGATCTGCTTTCTCTGATCTTTATTCTATGAAATATGATATCTATTTGTATTCCTTGCTTAGTTCTAATCAACTAAATATCTATTTGCTGCTCTTTTCCTCTAAGTCTTTTTACTTTGCACTCTGAACTCCACTATATTTTTTCATACACTTCTTCATCCTCTCTAATACAATGAGATTTTGTCTTCCTTATAAAGACATTTGAAGACTTAGGGTTAGATATGGATCTATGATCCATATTGAATCTTTTTTTATCACTCATTCCTTGTAGTTTTATTATTGGTTGCATGCCTTCTCCATTTTTCTTATTGGCTGCATGTAGATTGCATAGGAAATATAAAAGATTCAATCTTATTTTGTCTGATCCTTCGAGATTCATTATATGTCTGCCATAAAATGGTTTACATATGAGTTTGTGCCTTTCCAAACTCATATACACATTCTATATTACTCAGCACTTACTGATTCCTGATGCTTGGCACATATAATAGAACTATCTCACTCAGCTCCTGTTGTGTTCCTGTTTTTCTCGGCATGGTCTATGACTTGGCACCTTAATATTACATGGAACTTGTATCATTCTCAGCACCTAAAGTTACTCGACACTTGATCTTCACTCGGCACCTAAAGATTGCTTGGCACTTGTTGGATTTTTTGACTTAGCACATGTTGTGGCTCAACATACATAGTGTGCTCGGCTCCAATGTAGAAAGTGGTTAAGTGTGTTGGCACTCAAATACAAAAACCATTCTGAGACTAAAAAGATAATTGGATCATTATGGAAAACTTCAATATGACCTTGAAGGACTTAGAGAATGTTGGACAAGTTTTGTCCTAGTCTCCTTGAGGGAAGGCTAGATTTGATGAGGTTTGTAGATTCTCAAGCACTATGGGATATGGATCTTCAAGAGTTGAATTTTATCTAGTCTAATAATAGATCAGGGGATGAGTTAACTCAAGTCAATGGATAGATCTCTCTTCTCTATTGACTAGATAAAAAATTTCTATTGGTCCCTAGTTTCTCTTCCTAAAAATTTCAGGTCATTTTCAAATTTCTCTCCTAGAAGAACCTTTAGCTATTAAAATAAATAAAGAGGTCACTAGAGATATTTTTCCAAAATAATAATAATATTAAGTATGACCTTGATGTTATTTAGAAAACTATTTTAGGATTTTGGAGACTTCCAAGGGTTGACGATTAAAGAAAAGATTTCCTTGACAAAATACCATGACATTATTTCTAAAGTGGAGTTCTTTTGGAGACAAAGATCTAGAGCATTATGGTTAAACTCTGACGATAAAAATTCTAGAATCTTTTGTATCACTACATCCAAGCACAAAATAGCTAATAAAATTTCTATAATATGTTGGAAATATAGGTGGAGTAATTGAGAGGTGGGGGTGAATCAGTTACCACAAAAATAATTCCACAGATCCCTTAAATGTCTTATAAACCTAGTTACTACTGTCACTTGGTAGCCAAAAAAATGTTGTAACTTGGTAGATGTATGTTAGCTTATTGCTAATATTTAAGCATTCACAAATATTAAACATTCATGCATTAAAGAAATAACATCTATACAAGAGACACCAAAATTAACGTGAAAACCCAATATGGGAAAAGCCACCAAGTAACTAGCTACCAATTTTCACTCTTTTGAAGTGAGCCCTATTAGGAGCCAACCCTATTAAAGGTTACAAAGCACACTTTTAGGTGTGAACTTGTTAGAATATTTAATCACCCTTTTAGGAGTGGCCTTGCTAGAGGACTTAAGAAAAATTCAATAGAATTTCCCACCTTGTTAGAGGATTTACAAAAATTGTTCTTAAACTAACTCTGTTAAGAGATTTAGGAATCCCTACTACAATGATGAAAAAGTAACAATGAAGTGACCTAAATGAGATGCAATAGAACTTTTTGTTACTGATCTCTATTCTACTTCACTAGATCCTCTTTGATCGAATACATCTTTGCTGCTCCTCAAGGATATCTGATCCTTGAAATTTCACTCACAGTTCCCTCTTCACACAATTAACTCACTTGCATGCTCACTCATTCATTCATCCATCCACACTTCAGAATTCACAACTTGACCTTTTATTTATACCTTACAAATTATTATGTCAGCTCATTTACAAATTACATTTACCAATAATCATTACATTAGTAAGCTACAAAAATTACATAAAATAATTAAGCTTTATTTCTTAGAATAATGAAATTCTTCATTGTCCGACCTTGCTCGATAAACATTGCTTTAGAAATGATTTCTAGTGTTAACCAACTAAAGCTTAGTAAACACTGCAAATTCTACACAATCCTTTGGAGACCGAGTGAACTCGGTAAACACTGTCTTCCCTTCACTGACCTTCTGAACTCAGTAGACTCTATCTGATAACTAATTTGACATTTTGTTACTCGGTTATAAAATTGTTTTTTTGAGCCATTGTTATTCTTGAAATTTGCCTCATTTTAAGCTTTAAATTAGTGTTTTCATGTCTAAGCTTTTGAAAGATCTTGTCCTTCACTATCTCCGGCTCGATCCCAACTCCACCCAGCACTTGAAATTTTCAAAATTTGACTTTTGAGCCATGAGTTATTGCAGGTTAATGAAGAGACCCAAAGTACACATTTTCAAGTTTATCATTAACCATTAACCTCTCAAATAGGTTAATGATAACTCTCAAATCAGGCATTTTGGAGTAGGTTAATTAACCTCTCCAAAAATGTGTATTTCTTAACCTCTCAATAAGGTTAATAATAAGCTTCAAATTATGTATTTTGGAGTAGGTTAATTAACCTCTCCAAAAATTTGTATTTCTTAACCTCCTTGAAACCGTTATTAACCTCATTTGTTTAGCCGATTAAGGCCAAGAGCTAGAAGTAAGATCATCTAAAAGGCAAGTGTCGAGATAGGAGGCAAATTGAAGGTTAAGAAGAAACAAACTAACAAATTTTTGAAATTTGTTTACCAACAAACAATTATTGTCCTTCACCATTAATGGACATAATTGTAGACTTCAAGCATTAGTCTATAGAGCGATGTATTTTCTTCAAGAGTCTATTTGTCAAGTTTGTGGACAAGTTTGATAAAGCAAGCTTGACCCGAGCTTTTCCTCACTGTTGGTATCATAGACAAATTGGGTACTCTAGTTGTATAGTTATTTTTCACTTTGGCCCAACAAATATCATGAGAAGTTTTGAGGCTTTGAAAATGTTCAAGGAAGAAGGACAAACTACAATATATTGTGCCCCATTTCCCCTATTTGCAATGCAAGTCTACTAAAGTGTGAATAAGGAAGGAATTTTGTGTAATATTGAAATGAGAGAGAATGTTAAACATCATTTGAGTTCTTTAAAATGTTCTTCTTTTGTGGAATTGGTGGATCTAAGTAAAAAGTGGGAATTGGGCATGATACATGAGGTTCAGATGATTGAAGATTGTTTCAGAGGTGGGGGTTTGACACGGGTATTATTTTTTTGGGTAAATGCTGAAGAAATCCACTTATGTAGAGAGAGAAGCATGGTGGAACTCATTTATAAACTCTATAAATTATCAAGGGACGAATTGAGAATGGTGGAACACCATGGGAGAAGTCAATTGGTTGCAAAAGGTAAAGAATTTGTTCTTGGAGAAACTAGAATTGAATCTGGGGATTACTTTGTTGAATTATCAATGCTTAAATTAAAAGAAATTAAAAGAGCAATTTTGCAGTGGGAGCCTAACATAAAATGTACTCTTTTATACCCCAAATTACCACTGGAACTTATTATAGAAAATTTGAAAAATTCTTGAAAGATTCTCATGAGACCCATGAAAAAGCTATTTTATTAGCCACAGATTTCATTGCAAGGGGTTTCCATGATCTTCCAATAAGACAAATCATTTTCACAGAGACTGAGAAATATGACAGCCAGGAATTGTCCAATCGTCAGGTGGAAATTGAGTTAATGAAACATATTGTAGAAAGAGGGGAAATTAGGTATTGTACAGCTGCAGATGGTAAGAGCCTGGAATACTTGAAGAAATGTGTTGAAGCTCCCGTTGAATCCATCAAAGAGGTTGTTTTCATCTTGGATGCAAAAATAGTGCCCATTGTTGAGTGTCGTTGGAAATAGCATGGGGAATTTCAAGATTGGACTTTTGTTCATTTTATTGAGAGGAGTGAGCTCACTAAACTTCATGACTTTATTTTTAAACCTTTCAAAATGTGTTTTTAGATGAGGAGATTTGAAAGTGAGTTTTTGAATGTGGCATAACATATGGCAGTCAAAGATGTGATGCCACACATAACAATGTAGGACTTCTTCAAGCTCTGCAACTGCCCTTGTGAAGACCCACTTATTGTTGTTTCTTAGATGACCCAAATGCCATTCTTCCAATTTTAGTGTTTCGACTTCTCCCATAGTCACTGCAATAGCTCTCACAAGTTGCATGTATGCTATGAGGGATTATTTTAGCTTACTCGTACTCACCACATGATCTTGATCTCTTCATGAGAGGGAGGATATGAGTTCATTAATAAAGTATTGTAACTTGAACGAATCATTCAAATATCAAAAGGATATCTGCAAGGATTAATTATTCAATCTTCCTCTCAAAAGGTTTAAGGTCTAAGTTTCAAGTCATTCTTGGTTAATTTTCTTGAGGTTAATTAACCTCCCCAAAATCATGTATTTTGGAGGTGGTTATTAACCATGAAGAGGTAGTTATTAACCTCCATGTCTATATAAGGACTCATGTTGGCTTTGTAAAAGGGACTTTTTGGTTTTAAAATATGGGAAGACTATACTAAAATTTTGATTGAGAGATAAATTTTGGAAAGTGTGTACGATTTTTATCTCTGAAATCAAAAAATCTCTATTATCTTCTTGGTGCAAGGAAATGAAATGGGATGTGCTCTTGATTTCTTGTTCTAAAATCAAAATAGTTACAGTTGTAGTAGACCTTCTCATTGTATTGTGCGAGTGTTTATGAATAATGAATGTGCTTGGTAATACTGGTTGCTTTCAAGTGTAGTTCTTGATGACCTTTGTTATCATTCTTGTTTACCCAAGAAAGTTGTGAGGGCATGTGGTGCATTCATCCTGAATGACTTTCTCTTAATCTTTGAAGTTTTAGATTCTTTATTCAAAAAACCCTTTAAAAATCATATCATATGAGGGAGCTACCCCTCTAAATGCAGAGGAAGGCCGTATATCAAGGGCCTATCCAACTGTTGTGAATGATTTTCCACACACTCCATTGGGAAAATTCTATTGCGACAAACCTGTTTACCAACACATTTGTATAACATCAAAGACAACACACACAATTGTATCCTACAATCTCCCTTTTTGGCATTGATGGCAACACAACATGTCATAGTAGAATGAAATTTGAAAATAGTTCTTTTCTAATAGAATATTTCTCCCTCTTAGATTATATTCCACAAAATTCTCAAATACAGTAATCTCCCTCTGTGAAAGAATTACATAGCTTCTTTTCAAATAGTAAACTCTCCACAAACAAATCCAAATTTCAGAAATATGACTGTACACTCTCCCTCTTTGACAACACATGTAAAAGAAACACAAACCAAATAAGTAACAATGTACCTTAAGTACTGATTCATATGCAATATTTCCGTGACTATGTTGCATCAACTAATAGATCTTCAATGGGGTTCTTGTTGATACATCACTAAAACTTCATTTTCGTGAGCTTTAGATAGGGGAATGACCCCTAACTTACCTCTTAGATACAAAAATGTATCCTTAGGTAATGTCTTGGTGAATATGTCAGCAATTTGTTCCTTTGTATGGACATATTCCAATCTGATCTCCTTATCTTGCACCAATTCTTTGACAAAGTGATACTTTATTGCAATGTGCTTGGTTTTGGAATGCATTACTAGATTCTTTGATATATTAATTGCACTTGTATTGTCACAAAACATAACAACAAGTTCTTTGACTTCCACTTTCATGCCTTCCAATAATTGTTTGAACCAAACAATATTAGAATAGTTCACCACTACTGCAACATACTTAGCTTCTACTATAGATTGAGATGTGTAATTTTACTTTTTACTTATCCAACAAACTAACCTCTTTCCAAGAAAGAATGCACCTCCACTTGTACAGTTTCTATCATGAATGTTTCCTATCCAATCAGCATTAGTAAACACTTTCAAATACAAATTACCTCCAAATTTGTACCATAATCCATAATATTCAGTGTCTTTCAAGTATCTCATGATTATTTTGATTGCCATCATGTGATTTTTTCTTGGTTTTGCTGAAAATCTTGCTACAATGCCAACTATAATAGAAATATCTAGTCTTAGATGAACTACATATTGCAACTTTTTAATAATTGATCTATATAATGTATGATCTACCTCCCTTGATTCATCATCCTTGGTAAGCTTTAGTCTAGTGCACATAGGAGTCCCAACTAGTTTACAATCTTCCACACCAAATTTTTTGAGTATCTCCTTGATGTATTTTAACTGAGTAATGTAGACGCCATTCTTGCTCTACTAAATTTGAAGACCAAAAGAGAATTTAATCTCACCAAACATTGACATCTCAAATTCCTTTTTTTTTTTTTACTTTAAAAATTCTTTGCATAAATCATCGTTTTCTATAAACAAAGTGTCATCCACAAATATTTATGCCAAAAAAATTTTGGTATCTAGTCCTTCCTTGATATACAAGCTACTATTATCATTAGTTCTTTGAAAACCAATCTGACTAAGATAGTTATGCAATATTTCATACCATGCCCTAGGGGCTTGTTTCAAACCATACAATGCTTTGTGTAATTTGTAGACCATGTCCTTCATGTCTGGATCAATAAAACCTTCAGGCTATTCAATGTAGACTTCTTTATCTAGAATTCCATTGAGAAATGTAGATTTGACATCCATTTGATATACCTTAAATCCTTTGTGTGCAACATATGCAAGTAAGGTCATGACACCTTCCAATCTTGCAATAAGAGCAAAAGTCTCTCCATAGTCAATTCCTTCTTCTTGAGAGTAACCTTTCCATACTAGTCTAGCCTTGCTTCTTGACACCTTACCATCTTCATTCAACTTATTTTTGAATACCCACTTAGTACCAATCACATTTTCATCTTTAGGCTTGGGTACAAGAGTCCAAGTTTTTTCCTTTTCTATTTTCTCTATCTCTTCATTTATAGCTTCAATCCAACTTTCATTTTCTAATGCATCTTTGACATTTCTAGGTTCAATATTAGCAAGTAAACAAGTACCTTTTAAGTTACTTCTTGTCATAGTACATTTAGATTTGTCTCCAATAATCTGATCTAGAGCATGATGTCTCCTTACATACTTTTCTAGTACAGGTTCCTTGCCTTTTGACTAAGTTCCACTATATTCATTTTGTATTTCAATTTTAGGTTCTAGCTATTGTTCGGGTCCTTTAGAGTTAGTAGGCATTGGCTCAGTAGCATTTGAATGTGACTTGGGTTCCTTCAATTCGGTTTGAACTTCTTGCAACTTAGTGACAAAAAACTTGGGAGTAGAAGTTTCTTGATTGACAAATATATCTAGCACTATTTCAGGTTCAATGAAAACAAATCTCCTGTAATCTTCTAGTTCCTTTTTGCTTTATTCTTCAGTCCTTTCTATAAACTCATCAACTTTCACAAGTGCACCTTCTATGACTTTGTGAGTAGACAAATTCAAACATCTATATGCCTTACTCTTGCAAGAATATCCCAAAAATATGCCTTCATCACCCTTCATGTTAAATTTACCTTTTCTAGATTCTTTTAGAATATAAAATTTACTTCCAAATACTTTTAGGTAACTTACATTGGGTTTATGGCCATACCATAACTCATAGGGGGTTTTAAATGAGTCCTTATTTAGTTGTACTTGGTTCAAGGTATGAACTACAGTGTTGATAGAGTTTCCTTCCAGTATTTGATAGCAATGTTCTTTTCAATCATTAGAGGTCTTGCACAATCCATGATAGATCTATTCCTTCTTTCAACTATTCCATTTTGCTTAGGAGTTCTAGGTGCCGATACCTATCTTTTGATTCTCCTTTCAATGCAAAAGTTATTGAATTCATGAGACATGAATTAACCACCTCTATCTGACCTTAAGCATTTTAGTCTTTTCCCTATTTCCTTCTCTACTTTAGCCAAATATCATTTGAACTTCTCAAATGCTTTTGATTTTTCTCTCAAATACATGACAATCATCATTCTAGAGTAATCAACAACAAAAAGAATGATGAACTTTTCTCCAATATAACTTTCAATTCCAATAGGTCCACACAAATCAATATGCACAATTTCTAAAAAAAAATTATACGGATAATTTTTACTCTTAAAGCTAGTCTTTCCCATCTTACCAATTTGACAATTCTTGCATAGACCAATATCAGGTTTCTTTATACTAGGAATGCCTCTTACTTTCTTGAATTTGCTTATTTTCACCAGATTATCAAAGTTCACATGATATAACCTTCTGTGCCATAACCAACTTTCTTTAACTTAAGCAATAAAGCATGAACATTCACCAAGTTCAAGATAGAACAAGTTACATTTTTTCTATATTCCTAATCCAATAAGCTTTCCTTTGTCATCTAGTAGTCTTGCTTTTCCATGCATGAATTTCACTTTGAATCCAATATTGATTAGCTGTGCCACACTCAATAATTTTTGTTTCAGTCCTTCAACCCAATAGGCATTATCACATACAAGCTCTTTGGTTAGTGATATTCTTCCTCTTCCTTTTATGCAACAAGGTTCATTATTACCAAATCTCACACTACCACCATCATAGTCTTCAAATTGTTTAAACTTTGTTTTATCACTAGTCATATGATGAGAGAAACCACAATTTATAATCCAGGTATCATTTTTGCTTACATGAGAGATAAGTGCCATTTTATCTTGCTCATCATTATAATATTCATCTTTTATAGCAATGTAAACAATTTCATCTTCACCTTTGTCCTTGAATGATTTGAAATCTTTCTTGCTACTGCACTTGTGACCACCTTTATTCTCATCTTTATTTTTCTTGTTTAGGTGCCTAGGAGAAATATGTCTAATTTCCTCACATGAAAATAGATCAAAGGAACCTTACTTTTGTATTTTCCTTTGCCTCTAGAATATTTCCTTGCTAGTAGAGCTTCAACCACCTCAAGATCATTGTCAAAACTCTATCTTGATTCTTCCTCACTTTCTGATTGAGAATCCTTTATCTTCTTGCCCTTTTCTTTGAGTGAAAGCTTAGCTTCAAATTCTAATTCAATGTTCTTGGAGGTTGCAATATAGTTGTCATAGTTATCTAGCTCAAATGCAGTCAATCTTCCTATTATGGCCTCTAAATTTATGTTATGATTTTCCTCACATCTTCTTTCTTGAGTTACAAAAACTCTAATTGCATAAATGGGAAGTAATTTTCTAAGAAATTTACTTACAACTATTTCCTCCTCAATGTTTCCTCTAGAAGCCTTGATTGCACTAATGACTACTTTGACTCTTTCAACATATTTTCCAGTGTTTTCATAGCTTAGGGTAGATGCAATTTCTATCATTATGGTGTTATGAGTCTTCTTCTCAACAATTTCATTGATAGATAGTGTACCAAAAAGAATCACATATTCTTCATCAAGATATTTCAATCCTATATCTCCAATGGAAGCCAAATGGAGTCTCATAAGACCTTGCCATCCTAAAAAGTTATCCTTGTTAAGCTTTTGAATTTCCCTCTTGTAAGACATCCTAATCTTTAGCTTAGATCCTTGAAATCCTTTTTGTAAGCACCAAAAGCTCTGATACCAATTGTTGGAAATATATATGGAGTAACTAGGGGGTGAATTAGTTACCACAAAAACAAATCCACAGATCCCTTAGATGTCTTATAAACTTAGTTACTACTATCACTTGGTAGCCAGAAAAATGTTGTAACTCGATAGATGTATGTTAAATTATTATTGATCTTTAAGCATTCACAAAGATTTAACATGCATGCATAAAAGAAATGACATCTACACAAGAGACACCATAATTAATGTGGAAACCCAATATGGAAAAAACCACCAAGTAACTAGCTACCAATTTTCACTCTTCTAAAGTGAGCCCTATAAGGAGCCAACCTTGTTAAAGGTTACAAAACACACTGTTAGGTGTGACCTTGTTAGAGGATTTAATCACCCTAGTAGGAGTGGCCTTGCTAGAGGACTTAAGAACAATTCAATAGAACTGTTCACCTTATTAGAGGACTTATAAAAAGGATTGTTAAACCAACTCTATTAATAGATTTAGGAATCACTACTAAAATAATGAAAAGGTAACAATGAAGTGACCTCAATGAGATGCAACTGAACTTTTTATTTACAGATCTCTCTTCTACTTCACTAGATCCTCTCTAACAAAATACATCTTTGCTATTTTCCAAGGATATCTGATCCTTCTTCAAAATTATCTCACACTTTTCTCTTCACAAAATTAACTCACTTGCATGCTCGCTCATTCATTCATCCATCCACACTTTAGAATTCACAACTTGACCTTTTATTTATACCTTACAAATTATTAAGTCAACTCATTTACAAATTACATTTACCAATAATCATTACATCAGTTGGCTACAAACATTAAATAAAATAGTTACAATTTATTTCCTAGAATAATAAAATCCTTCGTTGGCTGACCCTACTCAGTAAACACTGCTTCAAAAATGATTTCTAGTGTTAACCAACTGAAGCTTGGTAAACACTGCATATTCTACAACATCCTTTGGAGACTGAGTGCATTTGGTAAACACTATCTTCCCTTCACTAACCTTGTGAGCTTGGTAGAAAATGACTTCTGCGACAGAATCCTTCAATGCCTAAGTGAGCTTGGTAGAAACTTTTTCCACAGACTAACTTCTAGGAATGCTCAGTAGACTTTCCAATTTTCTTTGCTGACTAACTAAGCTTAGTAGATACTGAGAATTACCTTGCTGACCAACTGAGCTTGGTAGACTCTATCTAATAACTGATATGACATTTTTGTAACATCAAAGATAACACACAATTGAACAATTGTATCCAACATAATATATTCTAACTCTGGGGTGAAAATGTTAGACAAAGAGATATTGGAAGAGTTTTTTGGGTTTTTCTCTTCCCTCCTTTCTAAAGATAATAATATCTCTTTGTAAGATTAAGGAAAATTAACGGGGTCTATTCCTAACTTTTCAAAATAGGAGAAGAATAAGGATTTTTCAAAGATTTTTTCCATTGAGGAAATCAAGAAAGAATTCTTTTCTTTTGAACCTTAGAAAAGTCTCCAGGTCGAGTAGGTTTTCCTATGTTGTTCTTCTAGGTTTTCTAGGATGTTGTGGGCTCAAATATTTGTACTACTATCAAGAAATTCTTCAGATCAAGACAATTTATCAAGAAAATTTACTCAAATTCCATTGCTTTAATCCCTAAAGAAGGTTGTGCTAGCACCATGAATAATTTTAGACCTATGAGTTTGTGTATCTATCTATACAAAGTTTTCTATAAAGTGCTTACTTCATGCCTTCTCATTTTTTTCTATTCTCTCATTTGTCCCAAGAAAAATGACTTTGTACAATGTTGTCAAATTATTTATTCTTTTGTCAATGTCCATCAATTTATCCACTCAATAGGATTTTCTAAAACCCAAGGATTTCTCCTAAAACTTTTTATGTCAAAGGCTTATGACTATGTGAAATCAACATTTATGTTAAAAATCCTTAAATCTTTTTGATTCAATGACCAATTTATACATTTTCTTTTTCAATTTATCTCAATCTATTTGGCTATGGTTTTTCATAAATGGTTCTCCTTCTTGTTTGTTAAGAATATTGGGGATTTAAAGAAGGGACACCTTATTTCTCTGATCTTATTTTCTTAAGGACCTAAAATCTTCTTTGGAAAATATTGTGTGCTCTCATTGGTAGTTTTCTGGTGACACAATGATTATGGGAGAGTTTATACTAAAGGAGGATAAAGAGTGTAAACTCTCCTTCCATCCTATACTTTTTGTTTGGGTTAGCTTAGAAATTGGGAAAAAAATTAAGTATTCCTCATTAATACTTTGGATATTAGACAAGGAAAAATAGCTAGAATCTTGGACTACCAAATGTAGGCCTTGCCAATGTCCTACCTTGGATTGCTTCTTGGTTCTAAACCCCCTAATTCATTTTGATCTTCCCTAGTAGATAGATTTCAAAGAAAATTGGCTAGATAGTAGGGTATACTATAAGAAAACCCCCCTTTAGAAAACATGTAAAAACTTGGTGAAAGGTGTAAAATACCTAAGAAAATTTTTTATTTTTTGTGGCAAAAAAAAATAGTTTACAAAAAAAAAAAAAAAAATCTCCATTGGCGAATCATTCATAATCTCTCAAACAATGCGTAAAATATGGGTTAATTGTGTTATTTTAAAACCACAAAAAATATATACATTGGCGAACAAAAAATAATAATCACTATTATAAACAATTTGATTTTAGAGACTTAGAAGAATGCATTGGAATCTTTCACGATCTACTTTTTGGAATCTTTTTCCTTTCTTCTTAACAAGTAGGACTCCTGAAAACAACTCTTTTTGTCTTATAGTTTTAAATAGCTTTTCGATAGCTCTCGCATATGTAGAAGTAGGAGAAGATAAACATTATGATTAAATATTTTTTTTTATTGATCAAAGTTTCTAGATATAACATTTGAGTTTAACATAAAGCTATTAAAGCAATCATAATTGTTTCCATATAAAAATAAAAAAATTGTAAGAAACTAATTTTTTGGGGATCCATATCAAATATATTTTATTTTTAGTTTTATAATAGATATTATGTAACTAGCAAAATTGACAGATTGCAGATTTTTACCTTTCCAAAAAACTTAAAAATGACATTAAAAATTTGTAATCAATAATCTATTGGTGGGAACTCATATAGCATTTAAATGCATATTTCATTAAAACATAGATCCTCCTCCTCCTTCAATCTTGTTTAAGCTCAAGGTTGGATCTAACGTAGACATGCATGATTTCTCAATTTTTATCCTATCACACAATTCATTTTCCACCTAGGACCTGTGCACTCACTTTTAGATTTCATGTTTTTAGGTTGTGATTTCCATCCCCACTTCTTATCAAATGCTCCAACATACTCACAAATTTCGAGGCAATATAGGTCAACCTAGCAATATTATCTAGACTAGGTCAACCTAGTTGACTTTTTCCTATAATAACTACAAACCAGATAAAGATATTACCCTTTATCAATGTAGAACTATTATGTACTAAAAGTTACCAAAATAAAAAATATATATTATTTAAAGAATTTACCCAATTTTTCAAATTTATGTTATCACAATAAGTATGTGTTAACAAGTTAGTTCAACAAGGGTCATTCAATTTTTTTCCTAATAAGAGCCAAAGACTTAAAGATGTCCATTTTACACTTATAATAAAATGGGATAGGCTAATCTCCAATAAAATGCACTAAAGATTAAATAAATTCAAACTCTTTTTTTTTTCCAAATTCACGAAAATGCGGTGATTTTTTTCCAAAGTTTTTGTTGTTTCTTACTACAAACTAAGGATATCCTGAAGATCAAATGTTGAAATTTTCAGAAAAATCCATGATATTTTGAATTTTTTTAAAATTGGTCAACTCTTTGTAAGGAAGATAGCCATCTATGAAGGATTTAGATTCTCTATCCAAGAATTCTATTTGAAGCCTTTGAGTTCCAATCCCATCATATTGATTAGTACTCCACCTTGTGTGAATAAGTGCCACAGAGTGAAAGTCAAATGATTAACTTTTGCAACCTGTGGATGGGCTTGGCATGTGGCTTCCATTGGATCCTGCATATTAACTTCTATTTCCTACATCCGTGGATTGATATTTGCAACATGTGGATTACTTAGACCCTGTGTATTGCTTGCAAGTTGAGAAAAAGTCTCCACGTTGGTGTCCTACAGATTAGATGGGCCCTACAGATTACCTTGCATATCACCTACATGGTGAAATTGCTCTTGTGAATTGTTAGGAAACTAGTTTGTGTTCCCACGACAAGAAGCATGGTCTATATTAGTTTCTAACTCCTATGTAGAAGAATATGGTCACATCGTTATGTCGTGGCCTATCTGTTGGAAGTAGTTACTAGTTATATTGCAAGGAGATTGGCTGTCTAGTGTGGTAAATGAATTTTTGCACTGATTGGAATGTTCAAAGTTATTAAAAAAATAACTATCCTACAGTGGGTGAGAACTCATATGCCTTGTTGTATGAAAGCCACCATCAACACAGTAAGGTTGGGAGAAATCACCATTGTTGTGATCTACTGGGAACAAAATGTTATCTCTTATATTTACAATCTTATATGTCAGAACAGAGGAGGCTGATGGCAAGTAAAAGGTAATTTTGACATATTCTTAGAAGAGATGTAAAAATTGATGCCACATTCCCTTTTGCATTACAACCAATGGAATGTAAGATATGATTTGCACTAAAACAAAATATTTAATTGTGAATCAATATGATGGCATGGTTGAGAGCCAAATGAAAATCTATCAACCATAAAGTTGACTCAGAATCTACACAAGCAAACCAAGGTTGTTTTGCACATAGAAATCCTTGCCTATTTAATGCTAGAAAGTTAAAAACACTCCATGAATTTAAAATGCTAACCTCGATCTAGAAACTCACACAAACTTGGCTTTCCTAACCTGCTTTGGTCTTCGAAGTTCTTCAACTATCTTGAACTCTCCAAAGAGTCAAGCCCTTTCTTTGCAATTTCTTAACCTACTTTATGCATCACAAGAGACTCCCTTTAAAGTGAAGAAGAAAAGACTCATCTTCTGACGATTTTAGGTTTGTTTATGCTTGCTTGTGTTCAGAATGCTCTCATTTTTCATGATACATAAGGACCAAACATGATATCTCAGCTGTGATAAATCACAATAGTATCTTCATTGAATCACCTTTTATAGTGATTCTAGTGAAAAACTATTGACAAAGTAGTTGAAATATATTTTTTCGAGAAAACCCAAAGTTTGATCCCACATTGTTATCTCCACCATGGTTTGAAAAATTGGACTCAGCAAGCACAAAAAATGTTACTTGACAACTTAAAAATTGCTTAAATTTCATAAGAAAGGCATTCTTTGCAAAATTCAATGAGAACGTATATCCAATAAGTACAAAAATGTTTGTTGACATTGCATCCTTGTGTGGAACTCTAATATAATAGTTAGGTGACAACTATAATGAATTTATGATCATTGGCTTTGAACATCATGATTTGGCATAATTCATAAATTGCATATTACACAATATTATGTCTTCCTCTTCCTTGGTCTGCTTCAAGCTTTGGAAGATGTTCTAAAATTATAATAATCACATTTGAATCTTGGATACTGATAGCATGATATTATGATGGTCACAAAATTAGTTGTCTAAGTTTTCTATTTGAACTCTACTGAATCCCCCATTGTATTTTATTATTCTTGAAAAAGGTTTATAAAGTAGAGAATTGAGAAGGATATTTAATCTTGGAAATTTAATTTTTAAACACCAACTTTGGAAGAGAGCAACTGTTCATCTTCTTGCTGAAATATTGTCATTAGAGTGAATGATTAAAGAAAACATCTTTATGAATGTAGTCAGGCTAACCAACATTTGAATCAATTTAAACAAATAGATATTTATTTATAATGATATTAAAAGATATTATAAAGAAATTCAAATGAAAAAGAAATTATATTTAGTGGAAGAGATGGATATAGGAGTAGTTAAACTCGAGTAGACATTGATCTTGCAAATAGCAGGCAATTTAATCTTATTAAATAGTCAACATTTGGTATAAAGGAAAGATAGAGCTTGAATAAGAAAAAAGAAGAATGGGACAAATTAAGAATAAAAATAAATGAATAAAACAAAAAAAGAACAATGATATATTCTACAAGGCATCAACCATTGTTAACAAAGGAAATAAAGGAGGAAGTGCCCAAAATCAAAAGCTACTTATCTTCTTTTTTCAATGTTGTTTTATATCAACGCCTAAGAAAATGAATGTACGATGACACCAAAATAGAGAATCAATTTTCCATAGAAATCTCCTACAAAGTACAAGAACCTTAAACTTAAGTCTTTAATAATGCCTCTTAGTTGTTGATTCCCATAACAACTAACTAGATTTATGGTTATTTTTGGAATTTGAATAGATTTGTTAATAGGTTAAAAAATGGAGAAATGGAACATCATTGGATGCACAAAACCTTTTAAAAATGCATCTAAATTGGTAATTATGTAAGTAGATTTATGGACATATTTGAAAATTGAATAGCTTCAGAAGAAGAGAAGGGCTTTGAGAATTTTGAAGTAAAGGCCCTTGTTGTTGATGTTGTTGCTGTAATAACTGTAGCTGTGTCTACATATTCTACCCAAAAAAAAAACACCACTTTGGACAGAGTTTGCAAATTATTTTCCATCTTTGTAAAAGCATTCACTCATTAAGAATTTCAAATTTGTGACATAATTATGTTATTTTTGTAAATTGTAATTGTAATATGGATGAATATGGAAGAACTGAAGTAGAGTACAGATATAAATACCTTAGAATTGAATGCCAAATCACTTCATTGACTTAGTCTCAAATGTGATGCTTCTATATCCCATATGGACTTCAGATCCTGAAACTGACTAGTATTAATAGGTTCCCTTCATTCTGAGTCGAGTACTCAAAATCCATAAAATCTTCATCTTCATTCTGACTCTGAGACCTAAATTCATCATTTATGTCAGAATCAACAGTAGCACCACCATCTTTTCAAGTGTTGCAAAGTCCTCGTCTTTCACGCGTGGAATTCCAAATCGCCAATGACCTATCATAAGGAAAATCTCTAACATTGTATTGAGTTACAAACAACCTCAAGCAAGTTTCCAAATTTTTGTCTAGTTTGTTTCTGACCTTTGACTTCAAAAACCCCAATGCACTAAAAACTTTCTCATCTTCCACTAACCCTAATATCATTGTTTGACATAAATCAGCAAGTTTGAAATATTCTAATATTGAAGTACACAATACTTCACTCTGACTTATCCTTTTCCAGAGCCTTGTTATTGCACTAGGATCAAATGGATTCTCAAAGTTTTCCATCTAGCATTTCATAAATAATGCAAAAAGTTTACATTTTTTTAAAGATTATTTGAATCTAATATTCCTTGTATTAGGTATCCATTGTAATCTGTATTCTTTGAAAATTGTGTTATCAATTTGTCAAGATTATAATGAAACAACTTTGGATCACTTGGATTATCTCTGAAGTGTTTCCAAAATTGAGGAAACACACAACTCATGGCTTCAAGAATTTCTTTTGGAGGGAATCTTTCATGAATCTCACTTGAAAGTTGGTAGGAAATAGACTTAACATTTTCACTAACAGATTTAACAATCTTATCAAAATCATCCTTTCGAACTAGTAGTACTTTGCCTCTCTTGATTATTTTAGATTGGTGCATTGGTATTTTAAATCCTTTCACAAACACACATAGCTCATTTTTCGCATTGAATCATAAAAAAATCTCAACATGATTCAAATATGTAATTATCTCCTACCTTGAAAAATTTGGGTTATGACCTATGAGATCTGAATACAAAGAATCCAGAACCATACATGTCATTTTATGTAAATCACTATACTCATGAATATACATAGTTTTGTCTTGGGCTTTCTTAACAAGTTTTTTCATTAAATCTAGCATGGGGAGAAGACTAGCTAAAGTTAATAGGCTCTCTATGTCACTTAACTTATTTAACAAATTAGGAGCTTTGTCTACTGTAAGGCATTGCTCATATATAACTCCGGTTAAGGATTAATATTCTGCTAGAACTCGTTCTTCTGGTCCATGGAAAGATATCCATCTAGTCTCAACATCCTTGAGAATATTATTTCATGTTGTTACTCCCTCGGAGAAAATCTTAAATTTTGCAAAACATCTAGGACTTCTACAAAAGTAGGAGTGCAGCTCATGGATTAGATCTTCAACTTTTGACACTATAGGAAAACTACTTACCATCTTATATGGAAAATTCATTTGGTGGGCCATGCAATGTATGCCAAGCATGTAAAGTGCAATACTAGTTTGTAATCTTGCAAAAAGACTGGTCCTTTTCCCTTGCATTACTGCAGCTCCATCAGCTCTAACACACACTAATTTCTCGGCAATTGTCAAGTCATCCATACTAGCAATTTCATTCAAAGCTTTCTTAACTTCTAAATATTTTTTTTGTGCAGTTGAATTGGCCCTCATTTTATGAACACAAAGTAGATGAGCTTGACGGACATGTTCTTTTATAGTATATACATGCATACAGACAAAGTAGTGTTATCTACTATAGTGACTTCATCTAAGGATAATGAAATGAACTTGGATTCTTTTACTCTCTCTTGTACATTTTTCTTTTCCACCTCAGAAAGACAGCTTGCCTTTACCCATCCAACATATATTGACCAATGTGACATAGGATAATGAGGAACTCTCAAAAAAGATAATAAATTACTATATTCTGAAAAGTCTCTTATAGGACGCCCTCTAGATAGAATATGAAAAATAACACTCATCTGAATGGTCTTTTCCAAGTTTGCATCATTGGCTACATGTTGAAGCCCATCCTTGATTTGATTGCCACTACTACCACAACCAATTACCACTATTTTCTTGAAATGCTCTTCATATTCTATGGCATACTTAACATGAAGGCAATCTTCCTTTGATTTCCATCTCACTGCTTCTACTTCCTTTCCATCTATGATTTTTTTTTCATAAACCTTACCAATATGTTTTTCTATAGTGTCGAGCTTTATCTGGAAATTTTTCTCTCTTTTAGTTTTCCAAGTACAAATCTTACACCTACATTCTATTGGTGGTTCATCATTGTTTGTGACTGGTTCAATAAACCAATACTTTGCTACCCAATCAACCTAGAAATTCCTTTTCATTTCCCACTCCTGCCCCATTTTTACATTCCTTTTTCTTTTCTTCCTACCAACATCAATATTATCCTCAATTACAACATCTTCTATTGTTTGAACACTATTATCCTTGTTTGATGCATTTTGATTTAACTGAATAACAACCCCATCTTCTAGTGGTGGTGAGCTATTGTGATTTCCTTCTGCACTTGTAGTTGCACATTGGTGGACCAAAAACATTATCGATTCCAAAGAAAGCCTTTATGGTAGTATCTCTAAGTTTTTGACCATTTTATGTAGGATTAATCCCTTCACTACCATTAGGTGTCTTACCCTTGTCAACATGTAGCCTTCCATTGAGAACCCCTTCATTTTCACTTCCCTGAGACTGAGCAATATTAGTTAGAGACTCACCCTCCCTTGAAATCTCAATCCACTGACAATCTATTTACTTCCCTAGGAATAAGCAGTATTAGTTTTAGACTAGGAAGTGAAATTAAATAATAATAGAAATACTATGAAGTGTAAAGAAATTATTGCCTAACTTGGTCCTTTACACTTGCTCTAGAATTCCAATTTCTATGTAATGTGTTGCGAGATTGTAAGTCTAGTCTCTCGCCTGCCCATTGTCTACCAAAATATACATCAAAATTTTTGCATAAACCAAAATATACAATCCAACTAAAATGAGAAACCCACAAAGAGCTAGTCAATCTATATACCATTTTATATGATGGAGAGATCAGAGATGGATGGAGGTAGGAATGACTAGAATAAGAATGGGGATATATTTAGCCACATAAAATGCTCTCCCTCACATCGACTAGCATAGAAGGAAGATATATATTATAGATACACGATGCATCTATTCTTGACCATTGGTCATTGTGGACTACTAGAAAAATAGATGATACCAAGGACAAGACTCCACATTGAGTAGCATAAAAGCAAGATATAGATACACAATCCATCCATTCAACCATTGGTCACCATGAACTACTAGTACAATAGATGACACTAAGGTGAAGATTATGGCAGGAATCAAATAGGAAGGAACACATCCCCTATCAAATGATAATATCTTGATACCTAAGTTCCACGACATTTTTGGGATAAGGATGGGGTACAATAGTCTTAGGGATGGAAATTAGATGGCCCTTTTTGGGGATAGTGGGTATCTATATGTGTATGTGTATGTGTACGTGTATGTGTATGTGTATGTGTATGTGTATGTTGTTGGCAATAGGTTGGTGCCCCTCACGAGATTTGTAGCATGGTTTGACAAACTCTTTTGTCTTCTATAAGTCTAGTGGTTGTATAAAACATTGGTAGGTTGATCTTTTGGTGCCATGACAACCTAGCAATTATCAACTAGTATCAAAGCTTGGTTACAAGTACAAAGTCTTGTAGGCCCAGGAGAGTAAAAATGGGAAATGAATTGTTGGTAGTGGGCCAACATCCTTCACTAGATTTGCAACCTGGTTTAACAACCTCTTGTGTCTTCTATAGGTCCAGTGGTTGTACCAGGCATGGACAGGTCAATATTTTGTGAAATAGTAATGTGCATGTGCATGTGTGAGAGAATCAAATTTTTGAGTCAATGAACAACAATATAACATGAAATCATTAAAATGAAGCTAGAATATGTGTACCATACTATACCAAGCTATGACAAATACACCTGTAGTACCATATCAAGAACATGAAGTTTGCAACTTCAAACAATGAACAAAAAATTCAAATTATTGCCAGTAGAGTTAATTATTATATCATCAAGGATGAATTTGAATCAGATATATTTATGTCATTGTTGTGATTAATTTATTTTCTATTATAAAATGGAAATTACTGTCACTATTGTCATGATCAATATAATTGTTGTAATAATGCCATCCTAATAGTGGGTGTTGTTATACTGCTGTCCTATTGTATTGTCTTTTCTAATGCTGTCATGAAATATTTTATAGTCTTTTTAAATTGTTTTTAACCATTATAACATTATGAAAAACTACTTTCTTTATGGGGCGCCTAGCCATCCCCAAGATGGTCAAGAGACATCTAAAATATCCAGCCCTACACTTTGGCTTGTGAAAATTTTGCTCTAGTAGTGCTAATAAAGGAGTATAATGAGAAGCAAATAGTCATAATTTGTCACACTCACAACAAAATCCCAATGCATGTATTTAAAAAATTTATGTTCAACCCTTATTATACAAATAAAATCACTATAAAATGCTGGTATCCATCTCTTGCAATTAGTTACTTTTCCTGATCTTTTGATGCTATCAACTTCTTTTTGTATATAGTCAAGTTTGCATGGAACCCAACGATGTCTAGATGATAATTTTCAAGAACAAGTTTGATCTCTTCAAGTCATAAGTCATAAGTTTTAGAAGGCTCTTCACATATAGTTATACTTGCTCTCTCTTAAGCTACATGAGCATGAGGATATCATGTAGCCTACCATTAGAGGCTGTGTCATAAATAAAGCCCATATATAGCACCTACAAAAAAAACACTTATGTCCTAGTCCAATTACTCAAGCAATGGCAATATTGATCAACTTTTAAAAAACAAATCATTCTGCATGTTGATTACCCATTATTTCATTTTGTGAACTCTTGCCATAAAATTTAGGAATATTGGCATTTGATTTGGGCATCATACATTCAGTAAAATATTTGGAAACAAGCATAACAGGAGCACATAATCTTATAGTTTTGAATCCTCAATCTAATAATTGAGTACATTGACATTTTATGTAGGCATCACACATCCAACAGTTTCATTTGGTGGTCAAATATAAGAAGGGAAGCATTAATAAAGTGGTGAATATTCTCAATCTTCACTACACAAATAGTAATGAGTGGAACATGATCTATTCCACAAACACCAATTTGGTACACAAATTGATATCTTGCAGCAACCTGCTAATATTTTAGACATCATTCCCACTACACTTTGTTAGAAATGTCACCATACAAGTTTACCCTACTATGCATTCCTATTAGCTACTGCATCAAATTCTTCTCAAAGAAGCTTATTTGTGCTACAGTGGTGTTTATTTTTTTTTTTTTATGTGTTCAAAGACCTTGACACATTTGAGGCTACTTTAATTGGTTTTCTCTATGGAAAAATGCTGAGAATTACTTCTCTCAATACTCTTTTTTGTGGTAAATCTAAGCTTTCTAGTACAAAGATTGGATTGTATCAGCCATCACTAATACCTTATCGCGAACACTTGACACCATTTCCTTGGATTGCAATAATTTCCTTCTCAATGCTTAGCACCAACATAGCTACATCTATATGGTAGTGTGTCCATTCCACATATGATGCAATATATATGATGTGTACAGAGATATTCAAGGTGCTCTACAATGATAAAAGCTGAGAATTACATCCCTTAATAATTTGTAGTAGTCTAAGCTTTCCAATCAAAATCTTGGATTGTATTAGCCATTTCCAATACCTAATTAACCATAGGGCACCATTTCCATGTATTTCATTTTTGACCTTCTCAATGGTTAGCACCAAAGTAACTGCATCTTTACAGTGGTGCATCCATTTTACAAATGATGACCTATATATGATGTTCACCAAGATATTTGACACTCCATAGGGAAGAAATTAATTATTCAATCATGTTAGGAGCAATTTTAGGCTGCCATTACCATCTTTCAAATTGTGACATGTGCAACTTGACAGAGTTTTAATTTATTTTGCAAACTAGTGGCTAGATTGAGGCTATTGATCACATTTTTGTCTCCACTATTTACATCAATCATCAATGAAATACAAGTGGTATAATTATTTCATCGATCATCAATGAAATATGAGTGGTACAATTATTTGAATATCATTTGGACAACTACTACCAAGCTGTGTATATCTTCATTAGGAATTCTCTTTTCTTAGCTTGTTACATCCAACATTTGTTGCTATACAAGATTCTGGTTGGTATTCCAAATTCAAATATGTTGAATCAACACGAGGAACCAGACAAATTTCTCTAAGGATGGGTACAAGACATCTCATCTGAAACACCTCCAAGAATTAGGGTGAGGGTTACAGGGGTGGGGATGCATCCATGTGTGAAATAGTTAAGACCTTTCATGGTAGATTCGCAAGGAGAGTCCCTAGCGAATCCAAGTCAAGGACTTGCAAGTTTTTACAAAGGACTCAAAACTACAAGTAGACCCAATAACAAACTTAAAACCACCACTTTTCTATATTCTCTTTTACAAGTACTGTCTAAGAGTCCTAGTTAGGGCTACTGGATACATGCTGATTCAAAACTATCAAACTATAATTTAGATAATATGTTAGTTTGTGATATTGCTATTAGTATTCAACTATGCAGGTGTTGGGTGAAGCTCATTGAGTGGCTAACAAGGACCCATCTCTCATGACAATGAATATAACACTTAGCACTAATTACATGTTAGTGATGCTCATAGGGGTCAAGTATTGGGCCTTCACAAGAGGTCACACATAACAATAAGACTTCAACTCAAGTGTTCCTACAATGTAAATCAAACTTAGCTTACTAACCCATTTGCAAAACCTTAGGCAAATGTTCTTGCTGACAGTTCTACAAATGGGATAGCATGCTAAGGGGAGCTCAATGTTGGAGAAAACTCCATGGTCAAGCATGCTTGAGTTGGAGTTGAATTGGGTTGGGTGACATCCTAGGAAAGCCCAATCCTTCACCCCTATGAGCATCCCCTAGATGCGATGAGCACTAAGTGTTATGTTCATTCTCATGAGAGATGGGTTCTTGTGAAATGCTACTCAAGGAACATGAGTCAATGAGTTTGAACAAAAAACTACACATTTGAATGAGTTTAACCCACAAATTACACAGTTGAATCCTGATAGCAATATCACAATTTGACTTGTTGTGGAAGCTCCTACTTATCATATGTTAGTTTCTAGTGCTACATTGAATGAATCTATGGTCTATTTAAAATTACTTCTATAAGAGTAAACATAAAAACACTTGTTGTACAATATAAAAATATGTCCATTTGCAAAACAATTAGCTTATAGTGCTACATTTTTTGATCATTTAAGATTACTATTGCAAGAGTTAAAGGAAAAAAAAAATTATTCAATATGAAAAGATGACGCTTACAAAACAATCATCCATCCATCTAATTGGCCTACACATAGGAATCTCACTGGAACTACAAACTTTGTCATAGTAATGCAGTACATAAAGAGATATATCCCAAAATTGTAGTTTGAAGGATATTACACAATAGATCAGAGTAAGTTCAAATAACCATCAAGCCATTTTAGACAAATCAAGGTTGCTAAGAGGGAATTGAATCTAAACAGTAGATATATTACACACTTGGAGACATTAAATGCTTGAAGAAAACATCATAAACAAGTCTAGGTCCTGAGATCTATTAGATTTCCACAATCCATGCTAATGTGCTATTAAATCTCTAGATTTGATTGTGTATAATTTTTTTACATCAAATCAAATCCAAAAATTTGATAGCACAAGTCTAGGTCCTATTTAGAAATCAAAATATCAAGAACAATCCAACTAGGAAGTGAAAATCAAACCTTTCTAAGAGAAAATCAATTTCAGATATGAGTTTTACATTTAGATTTTTATCACATGCAACCATGTACATAGGACATTTTTATGGTGTTTCATGACTGATAGAAGGACATAAATCCATATTGGATGTGTAATGCCCCGCCAAGGGATCCAAAGAATTAACCTAGAATTTCATTTAGTTTAATAGCATTTTTTTTTTCATAGAAGTAAATACCACATATAACTTATGCACAATAATGGAAGCAATAGCAATGTCCATCTGAAAGTAAACATATCATAAATAACAGATTACATTCTTTAAGATCCCTTAATGTTGAATTACATACCTAAATCCATCTAATACAACATCCACATGAAATGATAATGATAAGTCCAATGTTTATACATTACATTTCAAGTACTTAATCATCCACTATACATGTCACAGGGTATGACAAGCTCAAAAATACACATACATAGAATAAGGTACATCATCCTATTCTAATCCATGATACATCAAAGTAGAGATAGTCACATGATACACATGATAGAGAACATATATATCCATCATAAAGATCAAACATAATAAACTAAGTGCACGGTTCCTCCCATCCGTCAATAGCATCATTAGACCATCATGGATCCTAGCCATCCCTCTGTGCGTAACATTCCAAATCATTGAAGAGATCATCAATATTACATAGTAGGAATGTCAGTCCTAATAAATACAACATCATATGTAGAAAGTAATCTAACATGCAAATAAAAGCATAAGATATCATCATCTAACATATGCTAATCATCAATGGAAAAGGATACATATCCACCATCATGAAAGACGCATTAGCCACGATGTTGGAAAAGGATTCATATCCACCATCATGAAGGATGCATCAGCCACGATGTCTCAATGAATCTCAAAATGATAAGAGTGGAAAATACACTACCACCCGACCACGTGGTACCTAAGTGGTCCACTCCCACTGTGCTAAGGAGATAATCTCAAGTCCCAAACAGGCTATCAAAATCACATAGTACAAATCTACATAAGTCCAAGAATCCTAAAAGTATACTAACTCAAAGGTTCCAAACACAAAATTTGACATCTAATTCCCAGAGGCACACAATGACATGCAGGAACCTACTATGCAAGCAGGAAAGTGTCATCGCAATTATCACGTACATCTTACCCTGGAAATTAGCTAAACTCTATAGGTCCATACTGATTTCATGTGGCCACTAGTATCCTCTCATACTGACGAGGCATACTACAGAATGCAAGGTCGCAACCATGCATCTCACTACTCCCATCCTAGCCTATACAAGCACTCAAGGCATGGGTGAGAACAAAACACTTATCTTTTTAGGTTCATTCTATTAGTATTAGGTGTGAATGTTATCACTTATTAATCCAACTTACAATGAGTTACCCTGGTAGCCTCTTAGGGCCCCGACCCCCATTGCAAGCCACTTCCTATCACTACATGCAGATATCCTACCCTAATGATGATGGACTCATAAATCTCAAAATCACAAAAGATAATTCATAACAAAATCATCAAATATGCATAAAAGCATCAAATCTCCATGAGCAACATCCATAGAAAATCATGAACACAAGAGCTCTCTATTGGCAACTGAAGTATCACTGATAATCAAATATCCAATGGTTCTCAATAACAAAAATATATATATATATCTCAATCAAATTGATCGAAGACTCCAAAAATGGTTGAGTCAAACATGTCACATCATGACATCATCAAAATAAATCCACATAATAGTCTCATCATGGCGACTAGAAAAATAACCAAGGATAACTGATCGATGAGCAAAAATAATGGTTAAGTCAAGTGTCTCATACATAAGAATCTCAACTATAACAATCAGTAATCACAACCAATACATAGAGCATTCCATCACATAACCATGGTTGGGTTTAAAAAGACCGAGATTAAAACATCATCATGTCACCACAATCACTTAACCCCCAAGCCTCTGGTAGACATCCTATACTGGTCAACACTAGTCAACCCAAAACCCAAAACAATAGCATAAAGAATACACAATGTAGACACATGTTTTGGTTTTACAACTTGAGTTTAAATCTAGAGATCTCAGTTTATGTTTCCAAATCTAAAGAATGAATGGAGGAGCACATATATTGTTTTGAATAAAAGTTTTCCTTATTAGAACAAAAAAATCCATTTTCCAATTAATAACATTTGTTTGCTACATCCCCCACCCAACTATCAATTCCTTATTTAATAATTTAAAACATTTAAATTATTAAATAGTTGAAAATTAATAAAGAGTCATCTTATGAAAATAAACCATCAATATAAGCCATTCATCAAATAACAACTTAAATTTACAAATAACATATTTACATATTAAATATTAATATATATATATATATATATATATATATATATATATATATATACACACATACATACATATGTATTACGTTTTTATTAAATCGAATTAACAATTTCGATTTACACCATATTAGAATCGAATTGTATGTAGATGTTTTAACATAAACGTTATTGTTATCTTTTTTTTCATATCATTAACATTAATTAAAAACCCCCCCAAACTCATGCTGCGGTACATAGTACCTGTGATCGCAGGCACTGCGCCGACAGCAGGTACGTGGTACCCCTATCACTGTAGACCTGCGACGGTAGGCCTCTGCCTTCCGCCAACACGGGGTACAGAACGTGCCCACGGCATATTATATATAAACTGTGTTCTGTCCGATATAAATCGCGATGCGAATTGATAAATTTTCCACTGCGATTTTATTAATCGCTCAATTCAGTGCATTATATATAAATATACATAGGTATATATGTATATATATATCAGTATATATATATATATATATATATATATATATATATATATATATATATATATATATATATATATATTTGTATGTATATATATATATTCAAATTTTATAATAGATTCATAATAAATGTATACATATGCATATATATAAATATATATTTATATATATGTATATGTATGCAAATCTGAATATATAACCATGTATGTTTTTCACAAAGATTATATCTACAATTAAGAATAAGATATTTGCAATATAGAATGCATATAAAGTTCTCCAATTAAATTAATCTACCCACATATATAAATATGAAACTTCTCAGAAGACATATGGAAGACATGAAGAAGACAGGGAATGCATGATGCGAAAATAGCATAAGTAAAATCACAAGAATCTACCTGGATTCTGACGCTAAATCGCTCTTCTTCAAAAAATCCGCAGAGCAAGCTTCTGCCTTCTTCAGAATTCTGAAGTCCTCCAATGCTCCAATTGCACTCCAAACGCTATGTCTAAGCTTCTATGAATGCCTGAATATAAAGAGCTTTCAGGAAACATCTAGAATGCTTCTAGAAATAGCTGGAAGGTGTCACCAACTAAGCATGGGTCTTTTCCAACCTTCAAGATGAGCCTTAGGGTTGTAGATACCATGTGCTTAATTGATGCACTAACCCCTGTGTTGTTGACACTTGAGAAATAGAGAAGTGTGCTAACTCCCATGCAAGCTTATAACTCCAATTCACTTTTAATATACTTTCTATTTAAATATTTATAACTTTCATTTTAACTTTTATAACTTTTATTATTATTATTTATTTATTACTTTATTATTATATTATTATTATTATTAATTTTAATTTCTAATTTTCTTTTATTTAATTCATTTTTCCTCAATAATTCACATTTAATTAATTACAATCAAAATATCAAATAACATGATATTTTATATTAATCTTCTCAAATAATTAATTTATTAAATAAATTCATTTATTAAGACTTAATTAATAGAAAATTCACCATAGACCTCCAAGATAAAATATGAAAACCCATCATAGAGAAAATCACTCAAAATCAGTCTAAAGGGTTAAAAATCACGAATTATGTCATCCGACACATTCGGCGGGTAAAATATCCAGATACTTGGCCTACCTCATTGGTTTAAAGGTTTGGGATTTGGACTTGAGAATTTATCTCCCTTCTCTTAAATTTGAGATAGTATAATAGGGTACGCTCATCCTGCCAATTCAGGGAAGTCGATACTCGGTACCTACAACCTGCAGAAAAACATGCATATACATACAATATATATAATGCTAAGCTAAACAGACAATGGCAGCAAGTGGTGCATCATGTAGATCCCGTCTAAGCAGGTGACTATGACTCCCTTCCTTAACCACATCAGAAATGCCATACAATAAGAAAACATGCACACCATACACATGCAAGTATGGGGTAAGTATCCATAATAAAACACATAAGATAATAAACCATCCATCTAATCATCAATAATAACTGAAAACAGTATAATGATCATCATGTAAGCATGAAATGTAAAATCTAAATGATCTCATCATAGAACCACTGAATCCATAACATAATGTCTGATAGTGTCAAAACAATACTATTAATCCATCAACATAAGACTAGTCTATCATAGTCTAATAATAATAACAATGTCCAGAAAAGATGTGTGCGAGGGTAGGCACTACATCCACCCCCCCTTGGGTTAGGCTTACTACTTGAAGCCTACAAACAAGTAGAGATATAACTCCCTCAATCTGGTTGCATCATCCCAAGTAGCTGAAGAATCATCAGTAGGGTCCCATTGGACCCTTACCTGCTCGATGGTTCGACCCCTGAGGGTCAACTCCCGTTGCTCCAAAATATGAACCGGCTCCAAAGCCAGCTGCCCATCCTCTACCTGCAATGCATTCCAATCAAGAACATGTACAATACAAGGAATATAGTGCCGAAGCAATTAAATATGGAAAACATCATGAATGCGAGCTAGGCTGGGCGGTAGAGCAAGACGGTAAGCAACTGGGCCAATCCTCTCTAGAATCTCGAATGGTCCCACAAAGCAAGGTGCTGGCTTAGAACCCTTTCCATATCGGATCGAACTCTTTTGCGGTCGCACTCTCAAGAAAACCTTATCACCCACAGCAAACTGCTTATCAGTCCTATGAGCATCGGCATACTTCTTCTGCCTATCTTGTGTCGTAGTCAATTGCTCATGAATATGCACTACTTTTTGCTCCATATCATGAAGCATCTCAGGACCCAACAGGATGCAATCCTCAAGACTGTCCCAACTCAATGGTGTATGACAAGGATGTCCATATAATGCCTGAAATGGTGCCATACCAATAGAACTATGATATCCGTTGTTGTAAGCAAACTCCACTAGGTAGAGATAATCCTCCCAATGTGTCTGCCTATCCATCACATACATCTATAACATATCCTCCAAAACTTGATTCACCCTCTTTGTCTGACCATCAATCTCTGGATGATATGCTGAACTGAAGTTTAACTACGCTCCAAGCTCATGCTGCAACGGTGTCCAGAATGCAGATGTGAATATAGGATCCTTGTCAGAAATGATCCTTCTAGGAATACCATGTAATCTCACAATATCACACATAAAGATATTAGCTATAGAAGCTCTTGTGTAGGAAGACCTAATTGGTGAAAAATACGCCACCTTAGTCAACCGATCAACGGTGACCATGAGAGCATCATGAAGACGGATAGTCATAGGTAATCCTACTATAAAATCCATGGAGATGATATCCAACTTCCAAGAAGGAATGAGATTAGGCTGCAAAAGTCCAGCCAGGTGCTGGTGTTTTGCCTTAACTCTCTGACACTCAAGGCACCTAGCCACAAAATCAGCAATATCCCGCTTCATGCTAGACCAAAAGAACAAATGTCTCAAATTAGCATGCATCTTCTTGACACCTGGATGTGCTGAGTAAGGTGTACGATGGGCTTCTGCCAGTATCAAGGTGCGAAGCTCATCTAAAAATGGCATATAAATCCTCCCCAAATGTCTCAAAAGACCATCTGACTCTCGAACTTAACCTACAAACTTACCTTTCAAAGATCTTCCTGAATCAGTCTCTCTGCACACTTCCCGATACCAAGAATCCGTAGGAAGTGCCTGAAGAATCCGATTCCTCAAATCCACACTAAGAGTCATCGATGATACCACATGTCTCCTGTGACTCAAAGCATCTGCCACCACATTCTCCTTACCCTGAATGTACTTAACCTCAAAATCATACTCGCATAGAAACTCCATCCATTGCCTCTGGCGAGGATTCAAATTAGGCTGAGAAAAATGTACTAAAGACTACGATGATCGCTATGTAGCTGAAACCTGTGCCCCAACAAGAAATGTCTCCATGTTGTCAAAGCATGAACTACTTTTGCTAACTCAAGATCATGCGTAGGGTAATTTAAATCATGATCCTTGAGCTTGCGTGATTCATACGTAATCACCCATCCATTCTGCATCAACACTGCCCCAATCAATTCAAGAGAAGCATCTGTACATACCATGAAATCACCTTCTAGATCTGGTATAGCTAGTATCAGTGCACTGGTCAAAAGCTCCTTGAGCTTCTAGAAAGCTTCCTCACATTTCTCTATCCATACAAACTTCTTTCCTTTCCTTTGAAGAGAAGTGATAGGATGTGCTATCCTAGAGAAGTTGTGGACAAATCTACGATAATAACTGGCTAAACCCATGAAACTATGAATCTCTGACACATTAGTTAGTGTCGGTCAATCTATTATTGCCTGAATCTTTGCAGGATCCACTGAAATACCATCACCTAAAATAACATGCCCTAAATACTGAATCTTTGATTTGAAGAATTCACACTTAGTTGCATTAGCATAAAGCTGATTGTCCTTTAGACACTACAATACCAACCACAGGTGTTCCTCATGCTCCTTCTGAGTCTTAGAATATATCTATATGTCATCAAGAAACATGAGCACAAACCTATCTAGATAAGATCGGAACACACCATTCATCAAACTCATGAAAATTGATGGAGCATTAGTCAATCCAAGAGGTACCACTGTGAACTCATAATGCCCATAACAAGTTTGAAAAGTAGTCTTGTGAATATATGATTCCTTAATGCAAAGCTGGTGGTATCCGAACTTAAGATCAATTTTGGAGAATACTGTAGCTCCCTTGATCTGATCAAATAAGTCATCAATCCTAGGCAAAGGATACCTATTCTTGATAGTCACCTTATTCAACTATCTATAGTCAATACAAAGGCGCAAAGAACCATCTTTCTTCTTCACAAAGAGCACTAGAGCTCCCCATGGTGATACACTAGGTCAAATTCTCCCTTTGGCCAAAAGTTCCTCTAGCTGAAGACGTAGCTCACCCAGTTCCTGAGTATTCATGCGATAAGGAGCTTTAGAAATAGGCTCCGCTCTAGTAATTAGATCAATACTAAAATCAATGTCCCTCTTCGGAGGCATGCCTGGAATCTCACTTGGAAAAACATCTGCATACTCTTGCAAAATTGGGTGATCCAAAGTCTCCCTCATGGAATCTTCCTCTTCAAGATCATTTACCATAACAACAAATATCTGACATCCCTTACGGAAACTTCGCTTCAATTGCATAGCCGAAATCATCCGCAGAGATATAGGCCTTGGTATCCCAACTATCTGCACATCATTCCCTTGGTTGTCCTGGCACAAAATAATCTTCTTCCTACAATCTATACTTGCTCTATGAGATCCAAGCTAGTCCATGCCTAGAACCACATCATAGGAACCAAGGGGTATGACTCGAAGATCCACTACCGTAAAAAAGCTTTCTAAGCTAAGCCCACACTTATGAACTACAGAATTTGTGGAGACCTTAACGCCTGAGGCTAGTTCCACTTACCAACCACGATCTTGCTTCACCGCATCCAGCTTACACTTAGAAACTATAGATGGTGAAATGAATGAATCTGTAGCTCCTGAATCAAACAATACTAAAAGAGATATACCTCTAATAGCACCTATGGTCTCAACCACTGTTCCTTGATGATCTGCCTGACGCTGATCAACTACTGCAAAAAATCTATGATTTCTACCTGCATCACCCACTGTAGGCTCTGAAACTATAGGTCTAGGTCCTAAAAACTGAGGTGCCCACTGAGGACATTGAGCTGCATAATGTCTAATCTAACCACATGAAAAGCATTCCATATTTCTGCCAGAACATCTTCCCATAGGTGGTACATTTGATTGCTGGCGACTATTCCTGCTCACAAAAGACTGGCTACTCTGAGCTGGCTGATTGGTCTGATTCTGTTTATTTTTTTGAGCAGTGCGGTTGTTCTTGGTGTTAGAACCTTTTCCACTGCCTTGAGCTTGAGAATTTGAGCCCTTCTGCTGCTGTGTCTGTTGAGACTGCTACTGATATTGTTTCCCCTTAGAAAAAGAAAACTTCTTGTTACCACCTGAATTGTAGTTGCTTTTAGATCCTAATGCTATTGACGCTCTTACAAAACCACCTTGACCAAGGTTGACACTTTGCTCAACAATGATAGCTTGATGCATCACATCCTTGAGGGTCTTTGGCTCAAATACCTTAACTCCCCCAATAATACGGTTATTCAAACCCCTAATAAAATGTTGTGTCAATTGAGCTAAATTTTCACTGAACCCTAAAAAAGGCATAAGCTCATAAAACTTATGCTCATACTCGGTCACTAACAAAGTGTACTGTCTAAGATTATGGAATTCATCAGCCCTTTGTTGTTTCCATTCCTCTGGTAGGAATCCTTCATGGAAACTTTCTAGGAATAACTCCCATGTAACACTGCTCATATCAATTCCCAACTTCTTCTCCTCTATCGTCCACCAAGTGGCCCCAAAATTCTCTAGATTAGTGATTGCAAACCTTGCCTTAACATTGTTGTCGAACTCCTGCATGGAAAAAATCTTATCGAGAGAGATAAGCCACTGTTTGGCCACATAACCAGAACCTTGCCCATTGAAATGCTTGATCTTGGATCTTGAAAGATCCTTCATCTAAGTAGACACAATGAACATCTGACGATCCTTTCGAGGACTTCTAGATTTGGGTCTATGCTCTTGTTCTATCTGATGCACTTTAGGATGCTCTTGAATAGGAGGTAGACATTCTAGAATAGTTTGCATCATCTGCCTCAAACTGACCTCTTCAAACTTAGCTTGGTCCTCTCTATGGCTCTCTTCCTACTGCCTACTAGAGTGCTCTTCCTTGCTCTCTACATGAGTCGATCCCTCATGGACAAACCCATGGACACTGATAGTTCTGCCACATCCACCGCCTCTACCAAGGCCTCTAATAGAAGACCTAGTCCCAGATACCATCCTACAATAGTACAAGGTACTAAGTTTAGTTCTATGTTTAAGTTTAAGTAAAAATTTCCAGTTTTGAAACTAAGTGTTGAAGTATGAAAAATATCCAACTAACAGTTTGAGTCCTGTGTTTCAATTCACCTAGATCAAGTTGGAAAGTTACACTTATTAGTTCATAGTCCTAGTTGTTCCAAAATACCCAGAGCTCCCAATGTAGAAACTCGGGCTCTGATACCAAATGTAATGCCCCACCAAGGGATCCAAAGAATTAACCTAGAATTTCACTAAGTTTAATAGCATTTTTTTTTTCATAGAAGTAAATACCACATATAACTTATGCACAATAACGGAAGCAATAGCAATGTCCATCTAAAAGTAAACATATCATAAATAACAGATTACATTCTTTAAGATCCCTTAACGTTGAATTACATACCTGAATCCATCTAATAGAACATCCACATGAAATGATAATGACAAGTCCAATGTTTATACATTACATTTCATGTACTTAATCATCCATTGTACATGTCACAGGGTATGACAAGCTCAAAAATACACATACATCGAATAAGGTATATCATCCTATTCTAATCCATGATACATCAAAGTAGAGATAGTCACATGATACACATGATAGAGAACATATACATCCATCATAAAGATCAAATATAATAAACTAAGTGCACGGTTCCTCCCAACCATCAATAGCATCATTAGACCATCGTGGATCCTAGCCATCCCTCCATGTGTAACATTCCAAATCATTGAAGAGATCATCGATATTACATAGTAGGAATGTCACTCCTAATAAATACAACATCATATGTAGAAAGTAATCAAACATGCAAATAAAAGCATAAGATAACATCATCTAACATATGCTAATCATAAATGGAAAAGGATACATATACACCATCATGAAGGACGCATCAGCCACGATGTCTCAATGAATCTCAAAATGATAAGAGTGGAAAATACACTACCACCCAACCGTATGGTACCTTAGTGGTCCACTCCCACCGTACTAAGGAGATAATCTCAAGTCCCAAACAGGCTATCAAAATCACATAGTACAAATCTCCATAAGTCCAAGAATCCTAAAAGTATACTAACTCAAAGGTTCCAAACACAAAATCTGACATCTAATTCCCAGAGGCACACACTGACATGTAGGAACCTACTATGCAAGCGGGAAAGTATCATCGCAATTATCACGTACAAGTTACCCTTGCAGTTAGATAAACTCCACGGGTCCATACTGATTTCATGTGGCCACTAGTATCGTCTCATACTAACGAGGCATACTACGGAATGCAAGGTCACAACCATGTGTCTCACTACTCCCATCCTAGCTTGTACAAGCGCTCAAGGCATGGGCGAGAAAAAAACACCTATCTTTTTAGGTTCATTCTATTAGTATTAGGTGTGAATATTATCACTTATTAATCCAACTTACAATGAGTTACCCTAGCAGCCTCTTACGACCCCGACCCCCATTGCAAGCCACTTCCCATCACTACATGCAAATATCCTACCCTAAAGCTCATGGACTCATAAATCTCAAAATCACAAAAGATAATTCATAACAAAATCATCAAATATGCATAAAAACATCAAATCTCCATGAGGAACATCCATAGAAAATAATCAACAGAATAGCTCTCTATTGGCAACTAAAGTATCACTAATAATCAAATATCCAATGGTTCTCAATAACCAAAATATATACATCTCAATCAAATTGATCGAAGACTCCAAAAATGGTTGAGTCAAACATGTCACATCATGACATCATCAAAATAAAATCACATAATAGTCCCATCATGGCGACTAGAAAAATAACCAAGGATAACTGATCAATGACCAAAAATAATGGTTAAGTCAAGTGTCTCATACATAAGAATCTCAACTATAATAATCAGTAATCACAACCAATACATAGAGCATTCCATCACATAACTATGGTTGGGTTTAAAAAGATCGAGATTAAAACATCATCATCTCACCACAATCACATAACCGCCAAGCCTCTGGTAGATGTCCTATACTGGTCAACACTAGTCAACCCAAAACCCAAAACAATAACATAAAGAATACACAATGTAGACACATGTTTTGGTTTTACAACTTGATTTTAAATGTAGAGATCTCAGTTTATGTTAACAAATCTAAAGAATGAATGGAGGAACACATATATTGTTTTGAATAAAAGTTTTCCTTATTAGAACAAAAAAATCCATTTTCCAATTAATAACATTTGTTTGATACATCCCCCACCCAACTATCAATTCCTTATTTAATAATTTAAAACATTTAATTTGTTAAATAGTTGAAAACATTTTCATTAAATCGAATTAATAATTTTGATTTACACCATATTAGAATCGAATTGTATGCAGACGTTTTAACATAAACGTTATTGTTATCTTTTTTTGCATATCATTAACATGAATTAAAAACCCCCCCAAACTCATGCTGTGGTACATAGTACCTGCGATTGTAGGCACTGCACCGACAGTAGGTACGTGGTACATTTGTCACTGCAGACCTGGGACAACAGGCCTCTGCCTTCCGCCGACGAGGGGTACGAAACGTGCTCACGACATATTATATATAAACTTTTTTCCATGTGATATAAATCGCGATGCGAATTGATATATTTTCCACTGCGATTTTATTAATCGCTCAAGTCGGTGCATTATATATAAATATACATAGGTATATATGTATATATATATCAGTATATATATATATGTATGTGTCTATATATATATATATATTCAAATTTTATAATAGATTTATAATAAATGTATACATATGCATTTATATAAATATATATTTATATATATGTATATGTATGCAGATCTGAATATATAACCATGTATTTTTTTCACAAAGATTATATCTACAATTAAGAATAAGATATTTGCAATATAGAATGCATATAAAGTTCTCCAATTAAATTAATCTACCAACATATATAAATATGAAACTTCTCAGAACACATATTGAAGACACGAAGAAGATAGGAAATGCATGATGCGAAAATAGCATAAGTAAAATCACAAGAATCTACCTGGATTCTGATGCTAAATCACTCTTCCTCAAAAAATCTGCAGAGCAAGCTTCCCCCTTCTTCAAAATTTTTGAGCCCTCCAATGCTCCAATTGCACTCCAAATGCTATGTCTAAGCTTCTATGAATGCCTTAATAAAAAGAGCTTTCAGGAAACATCTAGAATGCTTCTAGAAACAGCTGCAAGGTGTCACCAACTAAGCATGGGTCATTTCCAACCTTCAAGATGAGCCTTAGGGTTGTAGACACCATGTGCTTAATTCATGCACTAACCCCCGTGTTGTTGACACTTGAGAAATAGAGAAGTGTGCTAACTCCCATGCAAGCTTATAACTTCAATTCACTTTTTATATAATTTCTATTTAAATATTTATAACTTTCATTTTAACTTTTATAACTTTTATTATTATTATTTATTTATTACTTTATTATTATTTTATTATTATTATTAATTTTAATTTCTAATTTTCTTTTATTTAATTCATTTTTCCTCAATAATTCACATTTAATTAATTACAATCAAAATATCAAATAACATGATATTTTATATTAATCTTCTCAAATAATTAATTTATTAATTAAATTTATTTATTAAGACTTAATTAATAGAAAATTCACCATAGACCTCCAAGATAAAATATGAAAACCCATCATAGAGAAAATCACTCAAAATTAGTCTAAAGGGTTAAAAATCATGAATTATGTCATCCAACACATTCGGCAAGTAAAATATCCAGATACTTGTCCTACCTCACTAGGACAATTGGGTTAAAGGTTTGGGATTTGGACTTGAGAATTTATCTCCCTTCTCTTATCATTAAGATAGTATAATAGGGTATGCTCATCTTGGCAATTCAGGGAAGTCGATACCCAATACCTGCAACCTGCAGAAAAACCATGCATGTACATACAATATATATAATGCTGAGCTAAACAGGCAATGGAAGGAAGTGGTGCATCGTGTAGATCTCGACTAAGCAGGTGACTAAAACTCCCTTCCTTAACCACATCAGAAACACCATACAATAAGAAAACATGCACACCATACACATGCAAGTATGGAGTAAGTATCCATAATAAAACACATAAGATAATAAACCATCCATCTAATCATCAATAATAACTGAAAACAGTATAATGATCATCATGTAAGCATGAAATGTAATTTCTAAATGATCTTATCATACAACCACTGAATCCATAACATAATGTCTGATAGTGTCAAAAAAATACCACTAATCCATCAACATAAGACTAGTCTATCATAGTCTGATAATAATAACAATGTCCAGAAAAGATGTGAACGAGGGTAGGCACTACATGATGCAGAATTCAAATGAAAATCAAGAATTTGAACTCTTCATTTTATTAAAGCTATTGACATTTTGAACAATTCATGGATGAGGGAAGATAGGGAAGCCCCTAACAAACCACTTGACACTACTATATTGGTCAGGATGAAGCAATTCAAGGCAATGAACAAGTTGAAGAAAGTTTCTCAAAAGGTGATTGCTGAGAATCTATTAGAAGAGGAAATGATGGGTTTGAAGGAGATGTTCAAAACTATGGACACTGATAATATTGGTACAATCACATACGAAGAGTTAAAGACTGGCCTTGAAAGATCGAGATCTAGAATCTCTAACCCAGAAGTCAGGCAATTGATGGATGCTACAAATGTAGATGGGAATGGAATGATTGATTACCTTGAATTTATCATAGCCATAGTGCACATGAACAGAATGGACAAGGAAGACCATATATATTCTGCCTTTCAATATTTTGACAAAGATAGCTCAGTGGGTACATTACAGAGGAAAAATTGGAGCAAGCCTTGAAAAATTATGGATTAGGTGATGAAGAGACCATTAGGGATATAATTTTCGAGGTAGAAATAGACCATGATGGATGAATTAACTATGATGAATTTGCTAGCATGATTAGGAGAGGTCAAAAAGATGCCAATGGAAGCAAAAAACATGAAAAGCATGTCCCATCATGGGAATCATAACACATATATTGTTTCCTTTTATTGGATTCTTTTTCAACTATTGTGCGTGATATATATGGGATTGGTTTATGCAGGTCATAAAGATGCACATACCAGTAGTTGCAGAAGCTATATCTGGAGTTTGAGTCATGCCCATAATTTTTCCTACCCAAAATTTGAAGGAGCACTAGTGGTGTACTATAGTATTATGTTTCAATGCTCGGGAAAATTCAAATTTATACAAATCAATTACCAGGTGAAATGAGCTGACTCCTCCACTTGCCCTAAGAGGAAACAAACTTACTCTAGTGAAGAATGAAACAGTGTTGGTGAATTCCCCCTTACCATTACCTGGTCGGTTGCGTGAAAGGTGAATATGGTTAGGAAAAAATGCACATGCAAGATTTGCCTTGGCAATTAATAAACTCAACAACCCTAGGCAACCAGGTAACCCAGACAAATATTGGCAACGAGGTAAACCATGGAAGGGCTTAGAAATTTCAAAAAAACAACACAATCAAAACCTCAAATTTGTCAAAATATGAAAAATTTCCACTATATTATACCTTGCTGGATGGAAACGTTTTCTTTTCAGTGAAGTTGGAAAATTATGGTTAATAAAGTCTATTCTTCAAACTCTTCCAGTATATACCTTAAGATTGTTCAAAATTATGGGAAAGTTCCAAGAATCTATCAAAATAATTGTTCAAAATATGTGGTTAGGAGTGGAAGATAAGAAAAGACTTTTTCTTGTGACCTAGGACCTAGTTTGTAGACCCCAAAAGAGTGGGAGTCTAGGTCTTAGATTTACTAACAAAATGAATCTTTCTCTTATCGCTAAGAGAATTCAAGGGATTTATAGTGAAAAATAAGATGGGAACAAAATAATAAGAAGAAAATATTTAAAGGGTTTTTATTTATTGGTAAAATTTCTTAGTAATCAAGAAAGAATGTTAGGATCTACCTTTTGGAAGGGTATCTAGCAAGCCAAAATGAATACCAAGCTTAAAGCTAGACAGAAATTGGGAGATAGCCAAATAATCATCTTTTAAAAAGATTGTTATCTTTTAGATAAACCTTTAGATTTAATTGTTGTAGATAATTTAATCATAGAGAGATGTTTTCAAGTTCTTGGATCTAATGTGGTTAACTACTAGAGAGGTGGGCAGTGGGTAGGAGTTTTTGACATATGTCTTGATCTAAATTTTAATTCCTTTATTCTTTGGCCTGGTTCTATTGACTCTTTGATTTGGGATGGAGTTCCCTTAGGGACCTTCACTATTTGTTTAACAGTTCAAGAAATTCAAGTGACTAATAAGATGAATCCTAAATGGACCTTGGTATGGAATAACAATCTTAAACCCATAATTAACATTTTTCAATAGATAGTTCTATAGAAAAAATATCAATCTTGGACAACCTAAGTAAAAGAGGTACACATTTTCCTAATAGATTTTTTATTTGTGCATCCCAAGTTGAAGTGGTAAACCACATTTTTATTAGTTTCCTTTTGCATGTAATACTTGGATGAAATTGTTGAGGTCCTAGAACTTGAGTTAGATAATACTAGAGAATATATTGGATCTCCTAAGGATGTGGAAAGAGTTCAAATGGATCATTGAAAAAGCTTCTAGATTCTTGTGTACCCTCATGTCATATGGTATCTTTAGAAGAGGAGGAAAAATAACGTCTTTAGAGATAAACCCCAACCCTTCCCTTTTCTAGATAGCCACATAAAGAATAGAATTATATAAAATTGTAGTAATATATACAAGGAGATGATTTTTTCCCACACTACAGGTAACTTAAATCAAAAGATGGATAATGCAGATGAGGTTAAACAAAAAAGGGAAAATGCATGATAGGAGCATGCTCCTTTGGGAAATAAACTTTGATGATGTATGAAAGGGAAATCTAGGTCCTATTAGGTGAGGTGCTATTATTAGGGATGAAGAGGGTAATATAGTCAAAGCAATGACTATTTTATTGGGTAACCAATCCAATCATGTGTTGGAGGTGATGGGTCTTCTCCACGAGATTAAGATGGTGAGTATAAAAACTAAGGGAATATGGATAGAATGGGACTCTCTTAATATGCTATATTTCCTTTCTAAAGTTGTGGTCCTTTTGTGGAGAATTAAAAATATTATTAAGGAAGCCAAAAGTCTATAACTAATTTTGAGAAAGTGTATATTTTCCACTTCTATAGGGAAGTGAATAAGGTAGTTGACTCATTTTCTAACATGTCAGTACTAAGGTTACCACCTCACTTGGAGTCATGGGGACAATATTAATTATGAAACTAAGATTCTTACTAAATGTGACAAGACATCTTGTAAAAGAAGGGTCATTATATTTATTTATGTTTAAGATGAAAGATGTTTTGCAATTGAAATGTAATAATTTTGGGAAATATTTGAGTTCGAGTGGAGTAGTAGTTATCATTTAGCATGTTTAATGAATAGTTTTAGAATTATTCCTTCTTGGAAAAGTTTCATTTTTTATGAAATTTAAAAAGAACTGAACTCAATAGCTTGTTAATATGGATGGTAAAACAAGGAAAATGAAACCTAACAACTATTAGAAATAAGGAAAAGAGAAAGAAATGGGAGAAACACTAGAAGGATGGGTTACACTTTATATGAAAATGGTGAAACCTAATGTCATGGATTGGTTCTTAAATGATTGGAATAATGAAAAACTGAATCTTGGAGGAAGGAAATTGAAAGTCAAGATCACAGTAATAGAAAAAATTATAGGGCTCAGCGCCAAAGGTAAACTCTTTTTTTGGACCCTTAAGTACTCTTAATTTAATGCACAACCATTCTAGGGTAGTTAGCAATTCTACATATTGGAGTGGTTAGACCTTGGAGTTGGAGAACTTAGTCATCGAAGGGATGTTGCTTAGTTATTATTGGGTTCAATATTGACCATGGAACTCGTTCACTTGATGAAATTTAGAACTAAGGGAACTCAAAATACACTATGTTTCTTGGCTTATAATTCATTTCTTGACATGTATTGTTGCCCAAAATTTCTTGAAGTTTTTCTTGTTGACAATTGGCACTTTAGCATGTTGATTGGTATTCCTAGGATTCGTTGAGTCAACATGTAGCACATTGGGTTTCTAGATTCTTCTATTAGAAAAAGGTCTACCTATGGTCATGTAACTATTTAAGGATGGGTTAGATAGTTTTGTAGGCATCGAGGATGGAGAAAGGACTCAAGTCAAGAATCAAAGGTTTTGAAATTTTGAGAAAGGCTAGTAGCTATGGCTTGGAAAACAAATAGATTGTTTGGTGGCTTGGAAGCACAATTTTAGATCTTGAACAAGCTTTCTACCTAATTAATTTTGTAGATCTAGACTAGGTAGGGTTTGGGTTGGATCTTTAGGGGTCTTGCAAAAATATTACTTGGCTTGTATTTAGTCATAACCGATAAGTCCTTACTGCTTCACCCATTACATCTAATCTATTTTTTTATGAATAAAGAGTTGAATTTTTTATCTGATCTTGAATCTTTTGATATGATTGGTCTATGTGGCTAATTGTTCTAAAATTTATCACCTCCACTAGGGGTTCATCAAGTTGTACATTGTATCAGGTGGTATAAGAGAAAAGGTTGGATCTAGTTGTATCTTTCTGATGGTGTGGAGACTAATATCTAAGAGAAGATTATTTAGAAAATTTCATATCTAAGATGGAGTTGATGAAGAATGATATCATTAATGATATAGTTGGTGTACCTAGGAATGTGGGTATTGAAGATGGATATGAGGAAGCCACTGAAGAATTTGAAGTTTTTGGATCTAGTGGTGAAGATAGAACTAATCACATAGAGTGACGTATGGAAGATAAGGCTAGTCCGTTTGATAGATATGGATTTTACTTGAAGCTGAAGTATAAGATGAACATTTCTAAATTTTTAGGTACTTTGAATCCTAAAAACCTAATTGGTTAGATTGGTGAGCCGGAAGATTTCTTTGAGCTGCAAGATATTAGAAATCTTTTTAAAGTGAGGTTGGCACAAACTATGTTGAAAGGACATGCTACTTTATGGTGGAAAGAATTATAAAGAGATAGAGAAGAGGAAGATGAAGTAAAGATCACTAGATGGAGATTGAAAGTGAAAAAGCTGAAGGCAAAGTTCATTCCTACTAATTATGAACTTGAGTTGGTTAAGACATTGTACAATCTAAAAAAGAAGGATATGTCTATAGAAGATTAAACTAAAGATTTATAGAGGTTGACTATTTGATCTAGGCATAGAGAACTTTCTAAGGAGAAGATGGCTCAATATATTAAGGTATTGAGGTTAAAATTCAATATGAGGTTGGTATGTTGAAGATTCATTCAATTGAGGATGCTTATCACTATGCCCTAAAGGTAGAAGATAAGTTGAAAAGAAGATATCAAACTAATTCATAATGGAAGGAAAAGCAAGATCAACTAGTAAAGGATAAAGATATGTCTAAAGATGAACCAAAAACTATTGAAAAAAGGAAGAGGATGGGTAAGGTTGCATTTAAAGGTACTTATTTTTGTTATAGAGAAAAAGGACACATGGCTTATGAATTTTCCTAGAAGGCTGGTGATCGATGAGTTTTTCTGGTGAATGAGGTTGACAAATCGGCCAATAAACTTGAGTAGGAATTTGTTGGTGAAGTGATTGATATTTGGTAAAAGGGTACTAGAACCTTATTAAAGGAATAATTCGTTCAAGACTCATTAGAAGTTTGTTGGTAAAATATGTAATATGAATGTGGATGGTAGTAGTATTACTAACCTAGTTTCCTAGAAGATGGTTCAAAGACTTAGTTTGAAGAGAGTGAGACATCCTTTCCCTTATAGGATTTGTTGGTTACAACATGCACATGCTTTGGAAGTAAGAAAGCAATATCTTGTTGATTTTTAGACTAGACAATATAAGGACTAAGTCTTGTGTAATATTGTGGACATGAGTAGTTGTCATATATTACTTGATAGACCTTGACACTATGATTGCAAATAATACATAATTGTATCAAGAATGTTTTTATGGTTGAGAATGATGGTAGGAAGTTTTAATTGATTCCTTTTAAGAATGAATAACTTGATAGAAGGAACCTGTATTTTAGCAGGCAAGTTGAGTTGAAGGATTCTAAAAGGGTTGAGGATTAGAATACAAAACAAAATTTTGGAACACTAAAATAGGACACGAAGAAGAAAATTGAGTAGTTATCTATTGCTACAAAGGATTGGAAGAAGTGGAACAAGGGAAAGAATGTGCAAGTTCATAACCTAGAGGACATGTATGTGAAGAACTAGTTTGTGATTTATGTGCTGAATGTTGTAAGATGTTCTTGTAGCCTCTAAGAATATATTTTTCACAACAAGCATGTTTTATGTAGGGGCATCTTGGGGTAGTTAGAAATCCTATATGGTAGAGTGTTTGGACCTTGGAGTCATCGAAGAGTTGTTTCTCTATTTGAATTGGGTTCAGTATTGACCATGAAACTCGATCATTGGTGCAACTTGGTAATTGAGGGAGCTAAACATACACTTTATTTCTTGGCTTATACTACATTTCTTGACATGTATTGTTGCTCAGTGTTGCTTGGATTATTTTTGTCTAAGGCTTGCTAGTGTGGTGTGATTATTGCTATTTTTCCATATTTGGTCATCCGAGTTTTGGCATATTTGGTTTATTGGGTTTATAGATGCTTCTATTTACAATATGATGAATTTTTCCCTACATGTATTTAAGGAGGGGTTGGATAGTGTTGTATTTATTGATGATGGAGTAGATATTTGAGTCAAGAATCTCAAGTTGCTATATTGTGACAAAGGCTAGTAGCCGTTGCTTCGAAAATAAGGGGATTTCATAGTGGCTTAGGAGTACAAGTTTATATTTTGCTAGAGGTTTCTACTAGATTTTTATTATAGACCTAGACTAGCTATGGTTTGGCTTGCATCTTGAGGTGTCTTGCAAAACTATTACTTGGCTTATATTTGGCCATAATCAGGAAGGCCTTACAACCTAAGACATGGAATGTAATTAGTTTTTTTATGAATAATGAGTTCATTTTTGTATCATATCTTGCATCATGTATTGTATTTTTGATGTGTGGTTGATTTTTGGGAACTAGATCACCTTTCTTGGGGGTTGATCGATTTTTTTATTGCATCATAATTGGCTATTAAGATACACACTAAAGATACTAATTGGAAGCTAGTTAAAAGGTAGGGTGGTATTTTTTATACTTCTATTCAATTACTATGGCAGCATGCTCTTACTATAGTGATGGATTAGATTTCCCTTGATAGGAGATATGATAGGGCCCATACTTATCACATTGTGTTGTTAAAAGGTTTGTTTCCCCTTTTATGTGTTAAGCTCGCTATCTCTCACTATTAATGCATTGAGGTACAATCCTAACAAACCCATTATGGAAGAGGGTTTGAATGATTGTAAGTCATGTTATAAAATAATAATATTTGATCTGATTTTGAAGAAAATTGAAGATCATAGTGGGAAAATTTTGAGCTTGGGGAAAAAAGTGGGGAAGGCTAAAATAATTTTAAGGGAATTATGGTTTGAAACCCCTAGCTCTAGCAAAGAGAAGGCAAAGGTCAATAATGTTGAACTAGTCTTGGATAATAAGGAAGATACTGATTATGAATAAAAGAAAGAGGAGAATGTAGATCAAGGGAAAATAGAGATGGAAATGGATAAAATTTAGAATAAGTGGAGAACTTTGAATAATTCAGAATAATGTTTAGAGATGGTATGGAGTCCCCTCCCTCATTGGGCACTATGCAAAAAAAAATTATTTTTTCATTAGTTAAAGATAAAGAAAATTAGATGAACTAGGATGTGACTAGAACCCCTATAATGACAAAGAAAAATTATAAGGTGTCTCTGAAGAACAAGATAATGAGGAAGAATGTAGAGAACCTATTAAGCTTGTAGATTATGAGGAGTCAATGGACCATGATGTGTATATCTCTCTAACTAATGTAGAAAGGAGGGAAATTAAGCACCATTATATCAAAAGGGATAAATATTTCTATGAAGGGAAAGAAAAGAGGAAGGTATGAATCTCTGTGTTTCAAGTTGTAGACAAAAATGAGCTGAATGTTAAACTTACCTAGGATGACAATGGAGATTTTTCTATTAATCCTCCCCATGGGGTTTTAGAAACTACTAAAGCCATCTCCTTATTTTGTTATAGGTTGGATAAATGAACTTTTCACTACTTCAAGATGTTGAACCTAAAATATAGAGCTTTAGATGGGACAATTAAGACATGTAGAATACTATTGTTGGGATTAGGTATGAGGAGATTATTACTGAGCAACAAAAGAAAAAGGAGGTCATAGAAGATTTGAAGAAGAAGACTGATTAAGTGGAAAAGAACCACAAGGATGTGTTGACTAAATGGTAAGAAATGTTGGATTCTTTAGCAAAGTCTTTGAACATGGTGCTTGGCCATTCTAACCATGTCAAGGAGATGAAGCTATTGCTTGACTTGAAGGAAGTTAAAAAGGATGATATAGAGGCTAGACCTAGAAAGAAAACTTGGATGAACATATATAAGAAATAGAAGAAAGAGACCTAAATTGATTAAAAATACATCAAATAGGTTATTGAGGAGATAAAAAGTATTCATCAGGAGATAAATGACCAAGTAGAAGCTTTAGCCTAGTTTGTTCAACTCTCTTGTTTCATCTTTTTTGGTTTTGGTAGCTCTAGTTAGCCAATTTGTTGTGTCTCTATAGTTGCTAGTTTTGGTGCTATCTATACTTATGTTTTGTTCAAAATGGTTGTGGGTGTCTCTATTGGCTAACACAATGTTATTTATTGGGGCTTTTAGTTTATTATCTTTCTATAAAATAATTGTGGTTTTGTGTACCTTGTAAGAAAATAATTTTACCCTTAATAAAAGATAATAAAAGGTTTTACTTTTATAGAATTCTTTTGGAATCAGAAAATGCTTGTTAGAAATCAAAGTCTATTTATAAAATATGGGTGCTCGGTTCAAATGCCCCCTATAAAATTTATCAAATAAGAACCCCTTTTTCAATTTTTAAATATTGGGTGCCCATTTGCAATCATTATTCTAAATTGTGATTTCAAATATAGTTTTTGATGACACATATTAATGTCTCAAATTTGACATATTTTTTATATAGCTTGAACTTACTCTTTAAGCCATGTGAAAAATATTTATAAAACACTTGTTTTAAATGTCTTGTGAACTTATGTTGCATATAGCCAAAACCTATTTAAACCTATGCATAGTCGATATGACATACCTTGCTTAATATTGTATATAAAGAATAGTATTTCATATAAATGTTTTAAGCTATGTTTTAATATTTGAGTGAGAGTAGAAATCTTATTGTATATGATCAGATGTTACTAATTTTCCAAAAATATGGAAGTGGAGCAAAGAGTGGCGGACAACATGTTAAAGGAGTAATGGAGACCAGTCATAACATGAAGCATAGGTCAGCACTAGGTAATAAGCCGTGTATGTGGAATGAGTTATTTCAGAAAAATGACTTGTTACACTATCTTTAGACTATTATTTTGTTATTCAATCAATGTTCAATGAGTTATGGTTGACATCCTACCCTTTTTCTGCTGATGATATTTTTTTTATGAGTTTTATGTTATGTTTTGTAATAAGTTCCAATCCTCTATATATATGGAACATTAGAGTTAGTAAAGGGATTTGGAAAATTCTTAAGTTGTTCTCTGTTCTCCAAAAATTGTTCAATCATGTAACAGAAAGAGAAATTCCAATGACAGAGTGATTTTGAGATTACCTATTGTGTTCTTAGATTAGTTGAAGCCAACCAAGGTGGCCTACTTGGAAGGTGGAATAGATTTAGGTGGAGTAAATTAATTTCTTGCAATTTCCTACCTACAACATAATTACTGTGAAAGTTCTTGCAACACTTGTGGAAAACTATCATAGTGGATATTTGAACTATTAACTAGTTAGAATTTTATTTTTTGTAGTTTCTATAGTTCTCCAATTGATAGTTTAAGTGTGTTTACTATTCTGTATCAGTAGTATAGATTCCTTTCATGCATTTTACTTTCCTATAGTATAGGTGTTAAGATTCTTAAAGGAACTTAGTGCACATACTATGCTGACCTATTTCAAGTTATACATCCCTGGGTTGACAATTCAAATGTATTTTCATAATGGAATAGATGGTCGTGAAAGATGGATATAGTACCCTTATTAGCAGAACAATAGTATGATTATCTTGATGTATTATAGAAACCCTGCATTTTTTTTGGCACCATTGCTAGGATGGTGTCAAACTAGGAACCTTCTTGAGTCTTTTGTTTCTAGATTAGTGTGTTACTTAGAAACTACAAGATTGAGTGCTTGATTCACAAGTCACCAATTCAATTTCTTGCATTGAAGAGGAAGACCACGAGATGAATATGGGAGATTTATTCCATGGGAGCCTATTAATATGAATGAAGAAATTGAAGAAGAAGCTAAGTTTCCTTTTTTGGATGTAAGCCCTATTTTTCCTCCAGAAACATCCTCTAGGGAAAAACCTTTGGATACAAGTGGCCTTCAACCTTTTGCTGAAATTTTGGCTAGTTTTCTTGATAGCACTACTTCAAATCTACCAATTGTTAACAATCTAGTGCCTAATATCCCTTTTCAATGACAACCTTCTAATCAAATACCTCCACTAATGGTACAACCTACTTTTCCATTTCCTTTCCCAAGCCTTGTAAGCAATACTAATCTCAAAAGCATACCTCCAAATGCTCTCCCAAAGTTTTATGGCCTTGCAGCTGAGGATCCTAATACTTTCTTGTTTGAGTTTGACATACTCTGTCATAGTTTTGAGTACAACACTGATGCCAATAAACTCAAATTATTTCCAACAACATTGAAAGAGCCATCTTTACAATGGTTCACCAGTTTAGGAGCCATGTAGTAGGTACTTGGGATGAAATGAAAACTCTATTTGTGGACAAATACAAAGAGTATTGTAATGAAAATGATTCAAGAGGAGACATTATTTTTAGAATATGACAATAGAAGGAAGAAACATTGGAAGACTATGTTTCACATTTCTTGTATACACTGGAGAAGAACCCTCAGCATGTGTTGTCTAAGGATTCATAAAAGCTAGTCTTTTTCAGAGGTGTGAATGATAGGTTTTTGGAAGCACTAGACTTGATGGCTGGAGGAGATGTGTATCAATCTTGTTGGGATGACCTTAAAAAAAAATGTCTTAATTACTTCAGATCAACCATGAAGAAAGGGAAAGGACACCATACTACAGCTATTAAAGGAACCAGTCAGGGTATTTCAAAGTTCAAGATATCTAACTTGCTCTTAGATTTTAAGTAGGACATTATAAATGATGTTGATACACATCTTAACACAATAACTACAAAGAAGAAGCATGTAGAAGCTAACGTACAACTAGCTAAGTACTATCCCCATTGCTAGAAGCAAAAGAAAGATTACCAATGTAAACTAGTTGCTAGTGTGGAAAACCAACATCTTCCAACTAAGTACATCAACATAGATGGAGATGATGAGCATTTATTCTTGGTTGCTCAACATCAACCATGGGTCCAACTTCAAGGTATGCCTCAGTACCCTTTGCAAAATTCAAATCCATATAGTAATCAATATCAAAACTATAATACCCAAGGTCCTCCATAATATAGTCAACCTAATTGGAATAATGCCTGGAAAAAGAATCCACAACAACCCTAATGGCCTCAAAATTCCCAAACTTCCTAGTCAAACCAATAGAATAATCAATGATAGAACCAACATAACCAATGGTAACCCTCCTAGGAGAATCATTAGTCTACAAACTAATGGAGAGGACCTCAATAGTGGCCTAACCAAAATACTGGTGTTCTACAACTACCACCCCTGGTCCAACAACATACACTAATGCCACCACCTACAAATCCTAGACCTCAAAAGAAAACCCAATTACCTACACAACCATAGCCAAATCCAAATAACCAACAGTAACAACAACCCATGTACTCTACTGATGCTCAACAATATCTTGCTTATGCTCTGAATGTTCCAAATATACATTAAGATCTAGTACAACCATACCAACACCTAAACCACTTCTTATAATTGAAATATGAGATACTCTTATAGCATGAAAACCCCTAGTTTCTAAAGAGTTTGACCCAACTAATGTCACTATTTCAATTCAAGCCCAACCAGTGGTTGAACCTACTTTTCTAGAGAACCTTGTACAAAGTAAACCTATACAAATAGAGGAAAAATCTTTTGATATTTTTGATCAGTTAAAGAACATGCATGTCCAAATACACCTATTCCAATCTATTAAAGATATTCCTATCTATGGAAAAGCCATTAGAGAAGCCTACTTGAGGAAGCCTAGGAGGAAGAAAAAGGAGCCAACTACAATCCATGTGGGATAATTGGCTAACATTATGTTAGGAAAATTGATCATTCCTAAATATTCTAATCTAGGCAGTCTAGTCATGAATGTGAGTATAAATGGTCATTCTATTAAAAATTCTTTAATTAATTTTGGTGTTTCTATAAATATCATGACTAAGGATACTATGAAGATGTTGAAAATAGAAGGATTAAGTGCTACTCCAACAATTTTGCAACTTGCTGAAAGTTCTATTATGACTCCTGATGGGATGATAGAAAACATAATTCTAACCCTAGAATCTCTAGAGTACCCTACAAATTTCATGATTTTGTCTCCCAAAGTCAATTTATCTAGTCACCATGTCATTCTAGGATGACCAAGGTTAGCTATAGCTGATACAAATATAAGTTGTAGGTAAGGGAATATGACCATGTCAAATGGCCAAGCAACAAAGAATTTTGATTTATATCCTCTGGCACAACCACTACTAGATTTAAGCACATATGTTCGACTAGATTTAGGGGATAGAGAAGAAGAGTTAAACTCTATAGCATAGCATATGATGTTACATAGACAATCTTTCGTAAAGCTATAGGAAGAATATTCGGTAATTTAGAGTATTCTTACTAACACCTATGTGGTAGAAAAAAATGCATCTAATAATTTTGTGTTAGAATTAACCACATATGAGGAATGTGATGAGAATTGTATTCTATTCAAAGAACTAGCATTATTCATCAACTCTTACCATGTGAATTAGATATAAGTCCAATCTTTGAAGCTTCCATAATTGAGTTTACCATGACTTTTGAGCTATTAAAAGGTCATAATCTTCATGTCAATCCAAAATTATCATCTGCACAAATGGAATAGTTAACAGAGCTACTTCAAAAATATGAAAAGACTTTTGCATGGGACTATGGGGATATAAAAGGGTTGAGTACTACATTATGTACTCATAGAATATACATCAATGAAGGGTGCCCACCAATCCATCAACCCCAGAGAAGGATTAATCTAGCACTTAGAGAAATAGTTAAAATTGAATTGCAAAAATTGCTTGATGTTGGTTTTATTTATCCCATATCTAATAGTAGATGAGTGTCACCCCTTGTCATAGTACCTAAAAAGGGAGGGAAATGGTAGATTTGTGTAGATTATAGAGAATTGAATAAGGAAACCAAAAAGGATCACTTTCCTTTACCATTTATAAATCATTCTGGACGCTCTGGCTGGAAAGAAGTACTTCTCTTTTCTAGATGGGTATAATGGTTATAATCAAATAAGTATTGCTCCTAAAGACCAAGACAAAACCACATTTACATGCCCATGGGGTACTTTTGAATACTCTATTTTTCAATTTGGCCTGTGTAATGCTCTTGCAACATTTCAATGAGCTATTATTAGCATTTTTACTGATATATCACATGATTGTATGGAAATATATATGGATAATTTCACAACATTTGGAGTTACCTTTGAAGAAGCCATGATGAATCTCAAAAAGGTTTCCATAAGGTCTCATGAACATAATCTGGCACTTAATTATGAAAAATGTTTCATGCTCATGCAGGAAGGTGTGGTGGTTGGTCATTTCATATCAGCTACAGGAATACAAGTGGATCCAACTAAGATTGAGGTAATTCTAAGACTACCTATACCTACAAAACTGAAAGATGTAGAATATTTTTTAGGACATGCTAGATATTATAGGCATTTGATAAGAGACTTTAGAAAAATAGCTAGTTATTTGTACACATTGATGACTAAGGAAGTTGAATTCATTTGGACACTTAAATGCAATGAAGCCTTCCCATAGCTTAAGAAACTTCTCACCATGACACCTATTTTACAAGGACTAGATTGGTCAATTCCATTTCATATTCATACTGATGCATTAGACTCTTCCATAGGAGCTATATTAGGACAAAATCCTACCAATCTAGAGAATGCCATTTAGTATATTAGTAAAGACCTTCAGGGACCTAAGCTGAATTACACAATAATAGTAAAAGAACTTTTAGCTATACTCTATGCATTGAAAAAACTAGCTGCCACTGGTAGATCAGCAAGATGGCTCTTGCTATTACAAGAATTTGATATTACTATCATTGATAAGCCGAGAAAATCCAATATAGTTGTAGATTATTCATCTAGATTTACCAGTGCTAATAAAGATCCAATTCTACTTGAAGACACATATCTAGATGAGAACTTGTTCCATATAGTAACCCATACACCATGGTATGCAGATATTGAAAATTATATTGCTACAAATAGATTGCCCCCACACTTCTCTTATAAAGAAAAGAGAAAACTAGCAAAGAAAATTTTTCAATATTCTTGGATAGTTAACAATATCTTCTATGTAGGACAAGATGAAGTATGAGGAGCTGTGTCAGGGAAGATGAGATATATGATATACTGCACGCTTGTCATGATGAACCATGTGGAGGCCATTTTGTAGGAAAAATAACATCATTGAAGATACTTACAACAAGATATTATTGGCCAACCCTACATAAGGATGCAATGAAATATACATCAAATTTTGAAAAATGCCAAAGGATGGGCCAACCAACCAAAACTGATGAGATGCCACTCACTCCACAGGTTGTGGTCACAACTTTTGATAAGTTGGGAATGGAATTCATAGTCTCAATTGATCCACCATCAAGTGGAAAATCTTACACCTTAGTATGTATAGATTATGTAACTAAATGTGTGGAAGTTAGAGTAATGAAAAATGCAAGAGATGAGAAAGTGTCTAAGTTTCTCTATGAGGAAATATTCACCTGCTATTGAGTGCCTAGAGAACTTGTCATAGATCAAAGAGCTTAGTTTACATCAATCTTGATCGCTGAGGTTATGAAGGAGTACAACATAAGGCATCATAAATTTAGTCTTTATCACCCTCAAGAAAGTGCACAAGCAGAGGTTACCAATAGAGAACTTGAAGCCATTATGACAAAAATAGTACACATACACAAGAAGGACTAGACAAGGAGACTAACTAAAGTTGTTTGGGCATACCAAACCACATTGAAGACAACAACTAGATTCACTTTGGATTTGAGCTTTTCTATGGTAAAGCAGCAATGTTGCCCATTGAATTTCAACAAAAGGCATTGTGCATTGCTTTAGAGTTGAACATCAATCTTCTTATAGAACAACAAGAGAGACTCCTACACTTGAATTCGTTGGATGAAATACAAAAGAGAGTTCTAGAAAGAACACAAATTATTTAGCAGCAACATAAGTAGTGGCATGATGCACATATCAGGAATAAAATATTCCAAGTAGGAGATTGGGCCCTCCTCTATGATTCTCATTTCAAAGAGAATTGAGGGAAATTCAAAACTCGATGGTTAGTGCCTTATGAAATTCAACATGTATTTGGCAATGGTGCAGTGTAACTCACAACCATTGATCCTATTCAGTTGATCCTATTTAGTTTAAGTTATTTGTAAATGAACATAGCTAGCATCTCTATCATAAGCCAAAAACTAAAGCATGGTTTTTGATTCAACCAAATAGTGCTCTAGCTCTTCTAAACACAGTTCCTATAGCAGAAGATGAAAATCTTCTTCCTATAGCCATGCAATGATAAATTTTAGGAACCTTCATAATAAAACCTCATTTTAGTATGAGGCCCCATTCTTCCATTCACTTTTCTCTTTCTTCATATCAACCCATCTCATTTCTTTACCTACCATCCATCCACAATCCACTTCACCCACACTCTATTTTTCTTCATTTCAATAAACAAAACTGTCAGCATTTTATGTGATCATCAGCCTTTGTCACCTCATCAACTTGCATGAGAATGTACAATCTCAAATTTGTAGCTAAAAAATTTTCTTTTACTCTTTATTCATTTTTAAAATATAGGTTTTGATATTTATATCTAATACTACATTTTATATATCATATAAGCCTTAAACTAGTTTCCCCTTCCCATGACAATTTTTTTAAGTGAGGACACTTGTCAAATTTTAGTGGGGGGTTTGGAAAGTGTATTAATTTCTAAACATCACCTCCATGATATCCTATTCATGTCTACATCAAAGAATGTACTTTGGAAGCGGTCTAATATTTTTCATTTTGTTATTTTTTTATAATCTTTTTGTATCTACTGTACCTATTGTTGTGATTTTTGGGAATATGTCTCTTGTACTTGGCATGATTGAAAGGACTAAGAGATATTATGGAAACATTTATAGTTAAAGCCTCAATGTACTTTACTATTATTGCATCATTATTCTACATGTCAAAAATGAAAGGGTCTTGATTATGAGAAGTTGTAACAAAATATGACATTTTCAAAAATTAGTATTGAAGCTTAGAGAAAATAAAATTTGCAGAGGTAAGATGGATAAAAATTGTCATAATAGAAAGACTGGAATTCAAACATTTTGAGGATGGGAGGACAGTTAAAGAGGAATGACCCAATTGTTCATAATGGTTTACTCACTATTATTGAAGTATTTTGATGATTCCATGCTAGTGGATGGCTTGGTTATTTCTTACAATTAAAAAATTCAATGAAGAAGTGGCAATAGAGTTCATGACAACATTTGATGAAGGAGTAACTTTAATTTGGGGATTAAGAGTGGTTACTACCAAGGAAAGGATAGCAAAGGTCATTGGGTTACCAAAAATTGGGGAACACTATCCAAATGAGCATGATGCTAGATCTTCAAGGGCATAGTTTACTCAGCAAGGTGACCCTCAAATGGACATTACAAAAAAAATACAAGAGACTTTCTCTTCCACCTCCATATCTAGACTTAGCAACCCACATTATAAGATATTTAACCTATAAAGGTAAGTTCTATATTTACATGCTCATCATTTTAAATTGCTTAGTTGCATAAGGCATAATATGCAAGTCAATATTCCCAATTTTCTTTACAATATGTTATGTATTATTGCTGAGGAAATCCAAAATGGAAAGCCAAATTCTATTTCCCATCATACCCTTATTAAAATTCTAGTTGAAAGATCTCCTAGAGATTCTTCTCCTATTTCATGGCTAGAATTTGTTGAAACTAAAACCTTATAGCTGCAAGTTAACCTTGTTCCTCAAAACTTAGAAAATGAGGAAGAAACCACAAAGCTAATTAAAAATCTTGCTGAGAAGGAAAAAGAACCCTCTCCTAATATGTTTTCAAATCCTAATTTAGAGGATGAGATGTTGAGCTCTTCTAGGGATAAAGGTATGAGTAAGGTTAGTCCTAACCTTGAAAAGGAAATGAAAAATCCCTTTGTTAAGGTAACAAAAAGAAAGATGTCTATTCCTTTAGTAACTGATCCTCCAGTATCTACTCCAATCACACCTAGACCAAAATAGACCCATAAAGTGGTTAAAGCTAAAGAAGTTCCTATATGTAGAAGCCCTCACATGCATAGCCGAGTATCTCCAGCTTCTATTGAAAAATCAAATGCCCCAGTTTCAAAATCCCAAACAGAGTCAGCAGTTGAAAATGTCCCAGATGATTCCCCTATGCAAGTAGAGCATTAAAACGTAGAAACACATGAAGTTGAGCCTATCAAAGAGAATCAAGAAATGTGCCAATTGAATCCTACTATTGTTCCAGAAAAAGCACCCAGTAATGAGCAACCTTTTATGCCATCAGTAACTGAATATTCCAATGTCTCTCTGATACCTTATAAATCTTCTTAGTACACCTAGTATTTCCAACAAGTTGCAAGAGAATAAAATATGAAATCTAAAACTGGAGAAAGCTCATCATCAACAATTCAGTCAATATTGTTTGGCCTATACAATTATTTTATTTTTCAGAAAGCCTTGTGGAAACAAGAGTGAGACCAGATGAAAAAAGCAATATATCACAGAGATGAAGAAATTGAATCATTAAAAGAGCGACTAAAAAGGTAGAAGCAACAAATGAATAAGGCCTTGAAGCTAGTTGATGAGGTTATAGCCTATAGACTACCCCCAAGGGTGTATGCTATATGTTTGAAAGAATAGTTTCTATTGTTCCAATTGATGATGACAATGCGAAATATCAATTGTGAATTTAAGAATGCTTGAGAATTTTATGATGTGTATCAAAATTTTCCCTCATGGAAAATGTACTTTTTGTGTGAGCTCTATCTACATAATTTTATAATTCCATAAGAAATAGAGTCAAATCCCTTTCTCTACATAGGGGATGTTCACTTAAGATCTCTAATGTCATGGATACACAATGAAACTAATTATGATAGATAGTTGGATGCTTATAGAGACCTTGAAAAATCTGAGCCATTACCACTCTGGGTTGAATCCCATAGGCCTCATGACTTCCTAAGAGATTGTTCCAAATTAACTTGTGGAAGGCCAAAGACAAAAATTAGAGAGAAGATGTTTAAGGAAAGGGAAAAAGTTTACAGAGAGTATCAAACATTGCCTAATTTTACATTAGAAATAGATGGGGTCATCTACTAGAGTATTTGAAGAATGCTAAAACACATAGCCCTATTAATTTTGAGGTAGTGCTAAATAGAGTGCCTAAATATATACAATTGGGAAGGCAAATTAGAAAAGAGTTATGGATGCCACTAACCTTCCAGCCTCCTACCCTTCTCTAGCCCTTGTATGAAAGCAATGCACTAATAGGTTGGATCCATTAGTTGAAAAATATTTGGGTGAGCATTGGAGATGATCTAGAGGGTACTTCTACACCTTTAGAAGTGGGAAAGAGGGGAAGACAACAATGGGAGATTTTAGGTCAATGGAAAAGAAGTACAATACTCAAGGACAAGCATTGGCATAGTGGGGGGCAAATGATGAGATTTATTATTGACTCAAATTTGATATAGGTTTTATACAGTTTGAACTTACTCTTTAAGCCATTAGAAAAACATTTCCAAAATACTTGTTTGAAATGTCTTGTGAACTTATGTTGCATATAACCAGAACCTATTTAAACCTATGGATAGTGGATATGATATACCTTGCTTAATATTATATATAAAGTGTAGTATTTCATAGAAATTTTTTAAGCTATGTTTTAATATTTGAGCGAGAGTAGAAATATTTTTGTATATATTTAGATGTTACTGATTTGAAGGTAATGTGGAAGTGGCACAAGGAGTTTCAGAAAATGTGTTAAAGAAGGAGTAATGGGGACCTCTAATAGCATGAAGCACATGTTAGAGCCAAGTAATAAGCCATGTATATGGAAGGAGTTATTTCAAAAAACTAACTTATTAGACTATCTGTTGACCATTATTCTATTATCTAATAAATTCTTCACGAGTCATGGTTGACATCCCACCCTTTTTCTACTAATGATGTTTGCTTACGAGTTTTATGTTATGTTTTGTAATAAGTTCCAATCCTCTATATATATAGAATATTAGAGTTAGTAAAGGGATTAAAAAAATTCTAAAGTTGTTCTCTATTCTCTAAAAATTATTTAGTCATGTAACAAAAAGAGAAATTCTAATGAGAGGGTGATTTTGAGAAAACCTGTTGTGTTCTTAGACTAGTTGAAGCTAACCAAGGGAGCCCACTTGGGAGGTGGAATAGATTTAGGTGGAGTAAATTAGTTTCTTGCAATTTCCTATTTAAGATAGATTTACTCTATTAGTCCTATAGCATAATTACTACGAGATTTCTTGCAACACTTGTGGAAAACAGTCATAGTGGATATTTGAACTATTAACTAGTTAGAATTCCCTTTTCTATAGTTTATACAGTTCTCTAATTAATAGTTTAAGTGTTTTACTATTCTATATTAGTAGTATAGATTCCTTTCATGTATTTTACTTTCCTGCAGCATAGGTGTTAAGACTCTTAAAGGAATTTAGTGTACATATCGTGCTGACCCATTTCAAGTCCTATGTCCTTGGGTTTGCAATTCAAATGTATTTTCATAATGGAATAGATGGTCATCAAAAATGGACATAGTACCCTGATTAGCAAAATAGTAGTATGATTATCTTGATCTATTATGGAAACCCTGCAATTTTCAATATACATTTTTGTGTTCAGGAAGAGGCTACCGATTTTTTGAATTTTAAATTATGATTTCTTTGTTTCCTTAAAAAGAGAACAACATAATTTGTGATGAGTATGGTGGAATGATAGATAATTTGAGGTTAGCATGGTGGAACCAAGTGTATGCCTTGACCTTAATAAAGTTGACTAAGCCATTTAGATGTCAAATTTAAACTTTTTCTATATTTTGAGTGTCTTCTTGATCAAATTTTTGAATGAAACGAAACCTCATTAGAATGCTCATTTTCAATACTTTAGAAATTTATATTTAATAATGATATAAATGTGTAGTAATTTTATATTTTATTACTTAAGAGTAGTACTTAATGTAAGGTTGACAAAAAATATAAAACATTTTTATTTCTATATTTTATAGAAAATAAATTATATATCATCAATCACATATAACTTTTTTTAGAGATAATATTTATTTTAAAAATCTATATAATTTTCATCAAGTCACAATAGGTGTACATGAAAGTGTTTGAAAATAAAATTTATAGTCAATAAAAACTAGTTAGAAAATATATCTTTGATAGAAATAAGAAAAAAAATACTCTCATTGACCTTTGGTGCCTTAGGTATCTTACCTAAGAAGTATTCACAAAAAACTATTTACTTGTGTCAAAATACAATGGTCATACAGTAGTGTGGTATGGTCGTGAATTTTTTTTAATGTATTTTTAAAAACTCGTAGAAAAAAAAATAATTTATATGATACAACTATTGATATAAATTACACATTTTCAAAGTAGAATTTTAGAGCTATAATTTTAATTCTCATTTTTTATAGATTTAATCACCAAATGCCTCAAATTGTGACATAAAATTAATAGAAAAATGTAAAATAGATCAAACACTAGAACTCATTTCCCAAACTTATAACTCAAGTTCTTGCAACCACCAAACATTTATGTATTAATAGACACTAAATTTTAATCTTTTGAACATATAACATTTTTATTCCTATGTGGTCAATAGCCTTATTGAATAATTAAACTATACAAGCTTACAATTTTGTTAACTCTTAAAAAATGATGAGATTATTCGAGGTAATTGTTATGAACAAGGAGCTATGAAAATAAAAAAAGATGTATAAACTATAATTATAATTTAATGAAATGTATCTCTTATGAAACCATTTAAATATATTTACTGATTTTTTACTTGTGTGACAAGTACTATGTAAGTAAGTAATAACATTTGAGTAATGGTGACATTTTTTAATCTTGAAACTAGAACATTCTGAAATATTCCAAATATTTATCTTTCATAATCATATCTTATAATAGTAAAACCAATGAAATCCTTTTTTAGTAAAATGAAAATACTTGTTGGAACTTACAATAGGAAAATTTGTTGTTTTGTGATTGATGTCAAATATACTAACAAGGCATATTGCTACCTATCTAAATGTCATATCTATTTTATTGATGAAAAGGATTTGATAGATTGTTCATAAAAATAACACCTAGAGGAAAGGTTGAGTTATAGAAAGGAAGTTACAATAGAAATTTGATTAATTAGACTTTGATAAGACAAGGTGATTGTTTATATCAAGAAAGTAAAACTAATATGAGTAGTAGAGTAATAGGTTAAGGAATATCGAGTAATGCTAGTGTCAATCGAGCCATAATAAGTGCTAAGAAAATCAAGTGTTGACCAAGCATTAGTATCAACTAAGCAAGATAGTTGATGTCATTCCAAAAAATTTATAGCAACTGAATGATTAAGGGATGACCAAGTGGTAAACCTTAGTGATTGTTGAGTAACAGTGTTGGGAATGAATTTGAGGAAATCATAAATTCTAGCTAATTCAATTGATTTCTTGGGAGATGTAAACTATGTTGAAGATAAGATTGATGAGTTGGATCATTAAATTCAAGGTGATGATTAGGTATAATACCTGTTGATGTGTGTTTTATGACACACCAAACTATAGAACAAAATACCAAGATATCTTATCCTATCTTGAATAAAGTCTTGTGTATGCTATGATTGCTTGAAGGTCATAAAATAACATCAAGGTTCCTTTAATTTCAGGTCTTGACTATGGATAAGATCAGTGGTTGATGTGATTTTTTGATGATTACGAGGGGCCTTACATGTTTATTAAGATTCATTTCAAGTCATACTCGATGTGGGAGCTATCTTAAGGTTTTTTAATGAAGTACCTTTTCAAAGTGTTCACAAAATACGAAGAAATAAAATAGGATAGGGTTTGAGAATTCTATTCTAATCCTTAGGGTGGAAATGACAATAAACAATAATTTAGTGGACAAATTCCTCAAATTATCAAGCTCTGCTTTGCTAAGTTACACAACAACTACACATGAAATGGTGCAATGTTCAAGGGGTATGCCAAAAATTTTCATATTGTTGCATATGCCATTAGAAAGAGAAATTTATATGAATGATAGAAGTTAAGCATATGCATGGAAGTGGTTCAGGCTAACTTTGCACAATGTGTTAGAACCAGTGAAACATCAAAAGTATGAACTAAAGGAATTCATCAATACACCATCATATTCTTCAATATAATCACCAGACATTAAATAGGCTAAACTTAATCTAATTGAAGGAATTTAGGACAACAAGCAAGCACTAAGACATATCACGTATTCACCAAGCTCCAATGCAAACTTTATTATCTTAGTAGCTCATAGAAACAATCTCATAAAAATTCCCCCTTTTCAAATGAGAAGTGAGGTCTTTATATAGGTCCTCGATTACATGGGTGGCCTAGATGATCACAATAATTGATGGCCCAAATCATGCCATAATTAGGGTTAGGAAAAAGAAAAGGATTCTACATTAATGCAACAAGGAATCCACTACTATAGTGGGAAATAAATCCCCACTATGCATGCTTGCATACAATGTGAGCAGGGTGCCATAGATATCCACCATTCATGTCCATTGCTCAAAAAATGCTCAGTCTTCCTTGAATAAATTATTCTTGATTCCATTCTCTGAATGCATAGAAGTTTGACTTGGAGACCTCAGTTCTTCATCAAAGATAATTGGATGCCATGAAATGATGCTGGAGGACATCTAAGCTCAATTCTTTTCCAACTGTGTCATTTTATAACAAAGATCTGACTTTGACTAACTTTTCTAAAAATCTCTCCTCGAACATTCTCATCTTCCATGTACTTGTATGGAAATTTATCTCCTAAAAATTGATTAGAATCTCTTACTAATGATTACATTACTCTATAATTTCTTTATATTGAACATCCTTTAGCATGTTCTTGGATTTTTGGATTTGAGCATCTTTCTTGAATTTCTAAAACTAGAGCTTTCTCCTCCTTTCTCTTCAAATGCTTTAAATTCACTGTTATACCTTTTCTTACATTTTTGAAGAATTTCCCCTTTTTGTTTATCATCATCAATCATTTTCCTAGTCTTGGGCACACACTTCAAGAGGGTGAAATTTGAGATCTAGAGAATAAATTTTCAACACATAATCCTTTTTCATTTTTCCATGAAGGAGAAATGTCAAATACTTAGCCATTTTTCTCTTCTGTGGAGGAGAAATTTTCCAACACTTAACCATTTTTCTTCCATGAAATATAAACTTCCAATAGTTGTCATTTTCCTTCTATGAAGGGAAAATTTCCAACACTTAAATTTTTTTCCTTCCATGAAGGAGACATTTCAAACACTTTCAATTTTTCTTCCATGAAGGACAAATTTCCAACACGTAGCCTTTTTTTCTTCCATGAAGAAGGAATTGCCAACGCTTGGCATTTTTTTTTATTCCATGATAGATGAATTTCCAAAACTTAGCCATTTTTTCCAAGATTTCTAATTCTCTTGCTAGTAGAAATTTTGGATGCTCATAGATTTTGTCAATGATGGAAGAATTCTATAGCAACCATTTTTCTCCAATGTAAGCTTTTTTTGGATATCATGGATTAAGAGTGTATATGTTATTTAAAGCCTCTGAGAGTGCTAAAATTTATAAAATTCTATAATTAATATAAGATCTTCTAATATATGTTACAATAGAAAACTAATTCTCCAAATATATTAAAATAATACACAATATGTACTATTCAATAAACAACCATTGATAACACATATTGATAAGCATCATGTATGAAATGGTAAACTTTGTGAGGTACCTTTCAAATAAGAGAAATAAGAGGAATAGATTTAAAAATACTCACACATAAATCATTCATATATAATAAAAAGAGTTAATATACATAGATAAACTATTTATCCATACATATCCTCTTACCAAGGATATTTTCCTTATTTAATAATCATTCCATTAGGTAATCTATCATGTTAATTTTCATCTATATTCAAATGAAAATAATCCTAGAACCCACTTAACTAGTCTCATTAGAGATATAATCACATGTTATTAATATTTATAGAAAAAATTAACTGCAATTTCTTCTTCATCCTTACCTTTGCCTTCATTAACATATAAACATCCTCCTAAATAATATATTATAATTTAAATTTAATATCAATAGAAAAAAAAAGAATTTACTTAAGATAAAATCACTAGGAGGTCAACATAATAAATTTTATTAAAAGAGAATAACATATAGATAACTACAACCTTATAGAATTATTTTTTAGTGAGAGTAATAGAAATATATATTTGTAAGGAATTATGTATATAATATACATGTTATATTATTTTTTATTATTTACATACAATAATATTGATCTCATTATGACATAAAATAATAATGCTAAATTTTACAAAGTTCTTTCTTAAAAATTTGATGTTTTGGTTTAATAAAAATATTATTAGAAGGTAAAAAAAAGTATAAACATGATAATAACATGTAACTGTTAGTAGATTCTAAATTGTTAATCCTTTGAGGTGTAACATTTTTGACATATGGATGGATGAGCTATAAATATCTAATGAGAAAATTAAATAAAAATACATAAATGTAGAAGATTAAACAGAAGAATACAATATTTTTTGTTGTTTGACAACCTTGTCTACATCCACACATGAGTAGGGAACCAAGTGTATGACTAAAATATATGATATAATTTCATTAATTACACAAGTCATTTATAAATATTGTTACAATATTGGATTGTTTCTAATATTGAACCAATTCTTTCCTAAATTGATTTTTTACTTTCCTGTAGTTGTTTCCTTTCCTAGAGCTTTATGCATTTGGAACACAACTACATATGTACCTATATAGTTTTATTTGATTACATGGCTGGAAAATATTCTTTTTTCTTTCTAATCTTTGAGTTGGTATCAAAGCTTTGAAGTTTGAATCATTTGTATCCCTTCATTAAACCATGGCCAATTTAGATTTAAAAGTATTTGAGAGGAAATCATTTGAGAGCAAATTTTCTCCCATTATTATTCAACCCAAAGGTTCATCATTCAAGGCAAGGATTAAACCCGATGAAACAAACTATGAGTTGTGGTCTCAAATCATGGAGATGCATATTGCTGAGAACGATAAACTCTCTTTCATTTGTGGTAACTCACATCCACCAACCAAGAAGGATGATAGAAATGAGAAGTGGTATGCATGCAATCAAAAGGTTAGAAGATGGCTATTGATATCTATGTCCCTAGAATTTGTAAAGTGATACATTCTCTTACTGACTGCTCAAGATATTTGGAAAGATCTTTCTAAGGCTTGTTCTAATGAAGCAGATGAATTGTAGGTGTTTATCTAAATCAAAGTCTTTTCTTTGCCAAACAAAGTGGTAGAACACTCTCTTTTTATTTTGGAGAATTAACTGAGATCTTTGGTGAGTTGGATCATCATGATAAAGTGATCATGGAAAGTGAGAATGGTGTCGAATCTTACAAAAAATTACTTCAACAAAAAAGGGTCCATATTTTTCTTGTTGGATTAGATGGTGATTTCAAACAAGTTTGTGGTGAAATTTTGAGAAAGGATCCTATTCCAAAATTAGAAGCATGTTATTTATTGGTCCACTGTGAATCTGTTTGACACACAACAATGATTGGAGAACTAGAAAATACTAAAGCTTCAACCATGGTCACTTGAAACCAATCTAATTAGAATGGGCCTCCTTGAAACTCATCTAAGATCACTAACGGTCCTAATAAATCCACCTACAAATGCACCCATTTCAATCAAACTAGCCATACCAAAAGTCACTTCTTTGAACTTGTTGGGTATCTAGAATGGTGGGATTGTAGCTATGATTCATAGAAGAAGAATTCCAAGAAGACCTCCTGTGCAACATTTGTTGAAACAAAGATAGAGAATAATGTTGCTGGATAGATCTTGGCATTAGTAGTAGTGGAAAGTCTTAAAATATGTCTACACTTGTTTCTAATAGTGCATGGATAATTGATTTCGGTGCTACAGATCATATGATGTTTGATTCTAAACAAGTTTCATTCCTTAAACCATCCTCACAAATAGATCTCTGACCCAAGTTATTGGAGAAGAATCCTTCCCTCTCATTGATACTTTGAATCTATATTCTATTTTAGTAGTTTCATCTTCAAATTACAATTTGTTGTTAGTTTCCCAAATCACCAGTACTTTACTTTGTGTTGTAATGTTTTGGTCTATTTTTTGTGTATTTAAGGGCATTCAAATGAGGTAAATGATTGGTTTTGGTGTTAGGCAAGAGAAGTTGCATTACTTAGACTTGGTGCCAAAGAATTTAGACAAGCTATGTCAAGCTCTAGCTATGGATGCCTCTGAGAGGACAAACAAAAATCTAAAATTTGGTTATGGCATCGACATCTAGGACATGCTTACTTTGGTTATCTGAAGAAACTATTTCCTACTTTATTTGCAAATTTTGATGTTTCTATCTTTTGTGTGAAGTTTACAAACTTGCAAAAAGTCATCATGTTTCTTTTCCATTAACTTTGAATAAGAGTCTAGTTCCATTTATGATCCTACATTCTAATGTTTGGGGTCCATCCAAAGTCACTACCTTGGATGGATCACTTTGGTTTTCTACTTTTATTGATAATTGTACTAGGATGACTAGGGTATGCGTAGAGAATTCTAAAAGTGATGTAAACTTTTTATTTCAAAAAAATTATAACATGATTCGTACTCGATACAATGCACAAGTTCAAGTTCTTTGTAGTGACAATGGAGGAAAATATTTGAGTTCTAAACTTCAGTAGTATCTAGAAGCACAAGGAACTATTCATCAAACTACTTGTTCCAATACATCTCAATAGAATGGGGTAGCTAAGAGAAAAAAAAATTCACTTGTTGGAGGTTTTCTATGCTTCTATGATAGAAGGCCATAGTCCATTATCGTATTGGGGCAAAACACTTACTTCCACAACATAGTTGATTAACAGTGTACCCTCTAGCACTATTGATATCTAGATACCATCCCAGGCTCTCACTAAGGTGTTTGTTGCTCTAGTTATCCCAAATTTACCTCCTCACATCTTTGTTTGTGTAGCTTTTGTACACCTCCATAAGCATCAATGGAACAAGTTATCTCCTCGAGTGTTGCAATGTGTCTTTCTAAGATATGTGGTTTATAAATTTAGGGGTATTGATGCTATCATCCTCCAACCCAAAAAAAATTTACTACATTGGATATAGTTTACCATGAAGACTCGATGTATTTTTCCTCTAAACTAGAACTTCATGGGGAGTACCATAAGAAAATTTAGACTCTAGACTATGATGATCACATCTCTAAAGATGTGGATGTTCACATCTCTAAAGATGTAGGTCTCTTGGACATCTCTAAAGATGTGGATAATAGCTTTGAAGATATGGATGTTCACATCCCTAAAGATGTGAGTAGCTCAGACATCTCTAAATAAGGGGAACTCTCTGAAACTGTCAATCAAAAAGTAGGTGAAACTTTGGATAAAAATATTGATGAACACCCAGAAACTAAATTTGTGGATCCACCTCCATCCAAGTCCCTCACACCACATCAATCTATTACCAGGGATGTTACTATTCACCATCTAGAAAATAGCTACCTCAGTGTCTCACTAGAGGTATTCCTAGATCCACATATGAACCTGAACTTTCTAGTAAAGTTAAATATCCTATGAGTTATTATGTGTCTAATCATTTTTTGTCAAAATCAAATCAGTCATTTGTAAATCAATTTTCTACTATATCTATTCCTAACAATGTTGAGGAAGCCTTAGCTGATACAAGGTGGAAAATTTCTATGAATGAGGAGATGAAATCATTACAAGAAAATAATACCTAGGTACTTGTTGACCATCCACTAGGAAAGAAACTAGTTAGATGTCAATGAGTTTATATTGTTAAGTACAAAGAAAATGGTACAATTGAATACTTTAAGGAAAGATAGGTGGTAAAACTTTACACCCAAACCTATGTGATCAATTATATAGAGACATTTGTACCTATAGCTAAAATTAATATAGTACAACTCCTTTTGTCGCTAGCTGCAAACTTGGGTTGGCCAATATGAAAAAAAATTATGTGAAGAATGCCTTTCTACAAGGAGAGTTGTCTAAAGAAGTCAACATGGAACTCCCACCTGGCTGCATGATACTCTAAAGGTGTGTAGATTAAAGAAGTCACTATATGGGTTTAAACAATCTCCAAGGGCATGGTTCAGAAGATTCACAAAGTCAATGGTAGCCTTTGGTTACTATCAGAACAATTTAGACCATACTTTATTCATAAAGAATTAGTAGGGCAAGATCACTGCACCTATTGTGTATGTGGATGACATGATTTTTATAGGAAATTATCCTAAAGAAAGGAGGGCTCTACAAGATTACTTGTTCAGAGTCCAAAATGAAAGACCTCAGTCCCTTGAAATATTTTCTTGGGCTCAAAGTGTCCCAATCTTATAAAGGGATCTTTCTATCTCAAAGAAAGTATGCCTTGGACTTGTTACATGAAAGTGGTATGTTAGCATGTCAACCCACTAATACACCCATGGAAGAAGGATTGAAGTTATGTATTGAGTCTAATTAGGTACCAGTTGAAAAAGGAAGATACTAGAGATTCGTAGGAAGATTGATGTACTTAGCACACACAAGGCTAGACCTTGCCTATGCATTAAGTATTGTTAGCCAATTTATGCATAATCTTGGAGAGAAACATATGAGTGCAATTATATGCATTTTGAGTTATTTGAAGTCTACTCCTAGAAAAGGAGTTTTATTCACTAAAAATGAGGATTATCAAAGTGTGGATGCATTTATTGATGTTGATTGGGCTAGAGTAGTAGATGAAAGGCATTCTACTTCAGGTTATTTCACCTTTGTAGGAGGTAATCACATTACATGGAGAAGTAAAAATAGAATGTTATTTCATGATCAAGTACAAAGGCAACATTTAGAGGTATGGCACCTTGAGTATGTGAAGCATTGTGGCTAAGACTTCTCCTAAGAGATTTGGGTTATCCGCCTAGGTGACAATTCAACTATATTGTGACCATAAAGCAACATGTGATATTGTTCATAATTTAGTTCAACATGATCACACAAAGCATGTGGAAGTAGACAGAGTCTTTATTAAGGAGAAGTTTTATGAGAAGATTGTGGAACTTCCTAAGATTTGATCAAAATATTAGTTGACCAATATACTTACCAAAGTAGCTTCAAGTCAAGTGTCTTTGAATTTTTTGGGCAAGTTGGGCATGTCGGATATCTATGCACCAACTTGAGGGGGAGGGTTGAAATATTGGATTGTTTCTAATATTGAACTAATTCTTTCCTAAACTATTCTTTTCTAAATTGATTCTTTCCTTTCCTGTAGTTGTTTCCTTTCCTATAGCTTTATGCATTTGGCACACAACTATATATGTACCTATACAGTTTTTTGTTAATACATGAATGGAAAATATTCTTCTTGATTTCTGATTTTCAAGTAATATTTCTTTGAATACAAAGAGACAAGAGGAAATGAATGGTCATTTGTTTCTTGGGATTTATACCTAAATGTTCTCACCCATAAAGTCCAACTAGTAAAACTAAACACCACAACATCCCCTACTTTCTATTTTTAATCTTAACAAAAAATTAATCCTTCAAAAAATCTCAAGATCATCACACTTTGTTTTAGGACACTATGAATAAGTCTTCTCCACATAAGATTAGAGTTATCAAAATCTTCTCTTCTAATTGTTCCAAATTTGATGATTGTGCATGGTTGCAATAATTTAGTCACAATACGTCCTACAAGTGTAGTTCCAATACAACAACTAAATGCTTTGCAGGTAATAAAAAATTATGACAAAAATATCATTGAATAAAATAGGAGATCACACTCCACTCCTTGATCATAAATTTGAGAATCAGGAGGATGGCTTATTAATAAGTAGCTCATTATTCATTTTCTTGCCTTCTTTTCTAGTGAATTAATTGATATTATCTTGATCCTTAGAAGTGTAGGCATTACATAAGATTCAATAAGTTTGGACATTATCTATACCTTGATAAGATAGAAGATACAATTTCTTATTACGGACAGGTGGGATGGCATCAAATGTATTGGATAGATCAACCCTGACTAGCTCACAAGCCCAAAAAAAAAAAAAATCCTTTGGAATTTTGACTTTGTGTGCACTCAATCTTTAGTCAATTGCCTCATTTGGCTTAAAATATTTAACCCTTTTGTCCTACCACAAGCTTAGCTACTTTGGCTTTTATCTACATGTTCACCTAGTTACATCCTTAGTTTTTCTATTGTTGTGGATCATAATGGGCATCTAGTTCAATATTTTGTGTTTGTATACAATTATAAGAAACTTGCCTTATAATTACATGGTATGGAGGAGCGTCCACATACAAAAATATTTTTCATATTGAAATGCAAGACCTTGGAAGGAATAGTTTACCTTTGGGTGAGGCTCATACATCAATTCCACATCACTCAGATAATGAGCTATGGAATGATGTGAAGAATGGAACATGCTATGACCACCTTTTGTTGTTTGCACGTTATTAGTATTGTGGAGATCAATTTAATGTGAATTGATGTGGTCAAATTGCTGAGTCTCATCAATCCCATGCTTATTATCTATCACATATAATTAGAACTTGGTGTCAAGAAAGTTTCTAGCAAAACATTTGCATTTCCCCTTCTCAGATGATCCAAAACTATTAGTTTTGCCTTCGCCTTCTAGTAGAGTTATCCACCTAGTGTGTCATTTCCTGTAGCTACTAATACTTGGTCCATGTCGCACACACATCTTTTTTTCATATTCCCTACAACAATATCAATATGTTTTCTTCTTATATGACTAACACGATGGTTTTTCTTTCTCTTCTCTACTATTTTTTCCTCTAATGATGACTTATGCACATGAATTTCAACCCTTTCCATGTCATACACTACTTTATTGGTAGGGTTAAATTGACAAAAATTAGTTAATGTCCCTTTTTGGTCATTACTAAATTGTATAGGAGTTGGATGTGCATTTCGAGTTTTGAAAAATTATTATTGTAATCATTGATTATTAATTTCTTATCATAAAAGTTTATGTAACTAGCCAAAATTAATTCATAGCTAATTTTGAAAAAAATACATCTACAACTTCACCAGTAAGAATTTAGATTTTGGTTCTCCACGTCATTCCTACATATGAGGATTCTTCTTATAGAAAAACTTTGACAATCTCCCAATTTCTCATAATGACATTTTCCCACATTTATTTTGAATGCCATCATTGCAATGTTGCTCACACTAGTAGACTATTTTATACCATTGCAAGTATATTTGCTACCACTAGAAATGTTTCAACAACTTATGTTCTTGTAATGCCATTAACCCACTTTTTATACTACTCTCATTGGAAAAACAATATTTGAAACTGATTCTCAATCAACAATTGAGATTTAAAACAACTTGAAAACCAATAACAAATTTTTTTGCAAGGTACCCCTAAAGAATCTAAATAATTGATCATACATTTATTTTCACACTAACTAATTTTTTTAAGAAGAATAAATATTTACAAATTATTGCAAATGGACAAAAAAATCTCAAGATACTTCGACTAACAACCCCTCTTAGCAAGTAATCTATTTTTCATAACATTCAACTTATCTTTGAAGAAGATGAGCTTCCCCAATGCCTTAGTCAAAAAGTTTGTTACCTGCTCCTATGTAGGTATGCACTAGATTTCAACAGTCCTTGATGAAGCAAGATATCTAATGCTTGTATGCTTAGATCTATCATGAAACACTAGATTCTTAAACAACTTGATGCAACTTAGATTTTCATAGTGTATAACTCTATTCTTAAACCTTTGACCAAATAATGCTACTAGAATTTTCTAAAGTGATATAATTTCACATGTCACCATGCTAGCTATTATGCATTCTTATCCTATAGAAATCTATTCCATAGACTTCTACTTCCTTCTGAACCAAGAAATAGCTCTTCATCCCAAACAAAAACATCAACCTAAAGTTATCCTATTGTCTATTGTACTTCTCACCTGAGCTTTGTTAGTATAGCCTATCAACTTGATTCTTTCACCCCCAACATATCTAATCCCATACTCAATTGTAGCACACAAATAATGTAGAACATTCCTATTTTTTTTTCAATGCACTATCTTTGGCTCAACCATGAGATGACTAAGAGATTTTACTACAAATGTAATATCTAGTTTAGTTTTAACAAAAGAGATGAGTGAACAAATAAACTACCTATATAATGAGGTATTTACACCCTTCTCCCTAGATGTTTCTAGTTTCTTCTAAAAAAATTTATCATAGGTGCAGACATGGCTTTGAATCATCCATCTTTAACCTCTTCAATATTTGAATACAATATTTCTCTTGACCGAGAAAAATATATCCATCTATTTGCCAAACCTCTGAGGCTAGAAAGTAGTGCATAAGTCCCAAAATACTTAATCTTCAACTCTTTTTCAAGGTACCTCTTGCAATCCTATATAAGAAATAGGAAACTTATAAGAAAAAATTCATCCACATATAGAACAAGAATAAGAATCTAACCCCAACCACCAAGTAGTAGAGGTTAGCATCTACCTCACTCTTCTAAAAGTGCATTTTCTATAACTATGTATCAAATCATTCATACCAAACTCTAGGATCCTTCTTGAGTCTATACAAATATTTCTTCAATATATACATGTGGGTCTCCACTCTATGAGCTACAAAGACTTATGGGTCTTCTACATATACCTCCCTCTTCAATTCACCATAAAGGAATGATGTCTTGACTTTATTTGATAGATCATTCATTTCATTTGTGCTACAAATGAGATCACAACTGGACAATTGAAAGAATGTATTCTCATAGTCTATCCCCTTCTTCTGAGAAAACCTTTTCTATAAACTCATCCTTGTATTTATTGGTTCTACCATCTCCACTATGTTAGCTTATAGATACAACATGATCTAGCTATTGCCCTATCTATTTTTCTAGGAACTACCTCCTAAATATCATTCAACATTATTGAGCTATATTCTTCTACCATATCATTTGATCATACCTAATGTTGTACAACCTCCTAATAGCTGGAACCCACACTTTTTACCTACTAACTAACTAATGGCACATAACCATTAAATTTGGATAACTGTCTCTAATGTCTCATGTACCCTTCCTAAGAGCTCCTAAAAACATTAATAAAAGTGTTAAATAAAAATCGTATCGTCTAAGATAATTTTTTTACAATTTCCCACATGATTTGGAATATAGTACACTGAGAACAACCTCAAATGTACTATCATTCCTTAGAAAAGATACATTTCACAAAATTCCCCAATACAGATCGCTTGCATACATCATCATCATGCTTTGTTTTGACCACTAGGACACCTATCACTATCTCACAAATCAATTTAAGTGTTCCATGATGAATTTGGCTCATCCTTCTATGTTATAGATCTTGAATATCTCTAGGATTACTACTTCCTACAAGTTCCTTAGGAGTACATAAATCTATAACCTATAGAGTTGATCATTGCTAACTTTAATAGCTATGGGTGATTTCCAATCCTTATGCTTGATCAATACATGTACCCCTCTTAAGAGTACATTATACCCTTTAACTTGAAGGACATATATAGAAATTAGATTCACATCTAGCATTAATAGATGAGCAGTACATCATGAAGTGAAATTATCTTTCCATTCATCCTCTAAAACTAAATAGTTTCTTTTCCAACTAGCTTGAGATTGAGTAATTTTCCCTTATAAATTAGGATACTGGTAACCTCCTTCTTATAAGTCTAGAAGTACTCTCTAACTCTTTTCATATAAAATAACACCTCACTATCTATATACCAATCACACTATAAGGTTGAGCGAACCATACCAACCATGAGTGTGGGCTCATCTTCCATCATACTAGAGATTGAGCTTATATGCTCTATAAAGATGGCATCTTCTTCTTTCCCTTATTCCTTCACAAGTAATTGCTGACATAGTGACCAAACTCATGACAATGGAAGGAATTATTCCTAGACAAGTCATTCTTCTTCTTCTTACTTCATGAATTAGATCCTTCATTAGACCCCTTCTTTTCTTTTCCCTTTTCTACTACAAAAATGTTTTCATGTTCAACCTCACTTTTCTAACTCTTATGGACCCCATTGATAATACATAGTACAAACTCTTACCAAGTGAAATAAGTCCATACTTAATCCAAATTCGGTAATGTGTCTTGCCCACTAACAACTTTGATAAGTACACCCCACGTCTTCGAAAATTCATTTAGGGTTATTTGTACCAGTTCATGATCAATAAGACTGTCTAAAATAGTTGTTTCTCATCAGGTTGGCAAGTATAATTATAGCTAGGTAACTTGTGGTTTCTTCTCCCTTATTCATCTAGCTATTCTTCAACTTTTCTCTGAGAATCAACTTCTTGTTGGTGGTAGCATTCTAGAATAGATTGAAAATGGCATCACCATTTTTCTAAAATAATGACATAATATTTTTGGATAAATTATCCCTCAAAAATGTCCTAAGGGATAACAATTTCTACATATAATAAATTATTTTAAAATTTAGAAAATTAAAAGTTAGAAAATTCCTTTCCTCTCACCTAGAAAGCCTTGCCAATCTTCCAATTCCTCTTGCTTAAATTTATCTATTTCTATTCCTAGCACTATCATTGCACCTTTGATCATACTAAAAGATTAATTTCTAGTACTAAAAATTAATTATCTAATACTACATATTCTTTTACAACTTGTCTTCTCCAGATGCCCCTTGATACCCATTTATAATACTCTTATTGAAAAACTGGTGACTGAGATTGATTCTCAGTCAATGGTTGAGACTTTAAACAAGTTAGATAAAAATAAAAGAAAATTGTTATAAAGGTGTCCCTAAAGAAGAAAAATGATGAACCATATATTTTTTTTCACACTAGCAAAAGTTTCTAGGAATTTATATTTTACTAACTATTGCAAATGAACAAACAAATTCCAAGCTACTCTAACTAACATGAATAAACTTCAACAAGATAGACTCATGCTAACCAATCATGTCTAATGTCACTTGATAACTATTTAAGGAATTTTGCCTAAATTCCTAGCTATCTACTAAATGATTTTAGTGTTGAAGAAAAGCATCCAATTGTATATTGTCATCGATGTTACACAAATGTCAACCTTTAGCCTAGCTCAATCGAATCAGCCAAGCATGTTTAGCATTGACCAATTTTGGTTGGTCACCAAAGGATTTAATACTAATTGAGTTGGGTTGGTCATTGAAGGAGTTAGTATTAAGCAATTTGGGTTGGTTATTGAAGGAAGTTCTGTATTAACCGAGTAATTAGTCTAGTGTTAGCCAACAATTAGTAGATTACTTTATTTGATTAATTGGTTAATGTAAGTTGATTAAATCAATATTTAATTTTTGTATGAAAGCATGCTCAAGCCAACTTGACATTGAGCATTGTATATATGCAAGGTCAAGTTGTGCATTTAATTAAGAAATTAAGGATAGAGCATCTGATTTTGAAGAGTAAGTTGCAAAGAAAAATCTAATAAGAAAGGATCTAAAGGTCAAACTAGAATAATTATCAGAATCTACAAAGTTAGTTTCCTCAAAGATCAATCAATCATTGTTACTCTATAATAATTATAATAGTGAAGCAATTCTCTTAACTGACTTGACTTAACAAGGCCACTCATAATAGGGTGATTCAAATCCTTTGACAGAGTCACACTTAATCATATGTTTTGTAACCTTTATCAGGGTTGGCTACTAACATGGATCATTTCAAAAGAGTGAAAAGTTGTAACTAGTTGTATTGGTAGTTTTCCCAATTTGGGTTTCCACATTAAATTTTTGTGTCTCATGTGTTTATTGTTATTTTCTTGAAGGTTTATATTTCCTCAATTAAATTACTAAAGTTTAATATACACTAATATTACAAGACTCCTTTCTAGTCAAGTTATAGTGAATATCCAGCTCTAGCCAAGTAGAGCAAGGATTTAGTTTGTTAAGTGAAAAGATTGTGTTGACATCTAAGGGACTTGGAATAATTTTTGTGGTAAATTATTCACCCCTCCCTCTTTGTTACTCCTTATATTTCCAACAATTGGTATCAAAGTTTTTGGTGCTTGTAGGAAATGTTTCAATGACATAAGTTACAGATCAAGATGTCTTATAGAAGAGGGATTCCTAAGCTTAATTGAGAAATTTTTTTAGCATAGCATGAAATAATGAAGCAACATCTAGGAACCATTAGCGATATAGGTTTTCAATTCATGGAGAACCAATATGTGGAACCACGAAAGCATTTAATTATAGATTAGATGGTTGATATGAAAAATCACAATGTAATGAGGATTGATATTGCTTCCTCTCTTAACTATTCTTAATTTGATGAAGTCAAAGACTATCTGACTTTTTTTGATAGGTGGAACAAACTGGAACATATCTCTATAGGAGATAAAAATGTGAAAAGAGCTAAGGGGGATTGTCCAAGAGGTCAATATAATCAAATGAAGATGAAAACATTAAAAAATATAGTGAAAGAATTAGGGCAAGTGTAAGTACAATTAGAGCCATAGGAGGAAAACTAGATGATGAAAAAATAGTCAGCAGAGAATTAGTAACTCTTCTTTTTTATTTATGCAATTAGAGTTTCAACTATTGAAGAGATGAGATGTAATCCTACAAATAATATAACTTTAGATGCAATAGTGGGAAGATTGAAACCTTTTGAGTTGGATAACTATGATAACTATTCTCCTAATCCCAATAACATAGAATCTCCATTCAAAGCCAAACTAACTCTTGGCAGAAAAGGAGGAAACTCAAAAGGAAAACAATTTGATAGTGAAGAAGATGATGATTCTGAGGATGATCTTGGAGCAATTGAAGAGCTACTTGTAAGAAGGTTACCAAAAGGAAAAGGTAAATACAAAGGTAAATTGCCATTGATTTATTTCTGATGTGAAGAGGTTGGTTATATTGTTGTAAGGTGTTCAAAAAGAGAAAATAAGGATGACACAAAATTCAACAAATTCAAAGGCAAGAAAGACTTTAGGAGCTACAAAGATAAAAGAAAGAAATCTTGTTACATTTCTAAAGATTTTGATAGTGATGATGAAGATGAAATGGTATTTATTTCTATGAAGAATGAATTAGATAATGAGGGAAAAAATAAAAGATGATAATTATTTCTCAAGTTAGCAAGAATGACACATGAATAATAGACAATGGTTCTTCTCACCACATGAGTAGTGACAAATCTAAGTTTGAACACTTGGATTATTATCAAGTGTTAGATTTGGAAATAATGAACCATGTTATGTGAAAGGAAAAGGATGCATTGCATCAACCAAAGGATTCAAATGTGACAATACCTACTAGGTTGAAGGACTAAGGCACAATCTACTAAGTATGGTAGAACTGAACAACTTTGGATACAAGGTAGAATTAATGAATGAGAAAGCAAAGCTACTAGATAGGAAATTAAATATAGTTGGGATTGGCAATTAGACTAAAGGTAATCTATTCTATCTAGATGTTATTGAAAGTTCACACTTTGTAGCACAAGTAGAGGAAAGCTTAGCATGGCATAAAAGAATGTGCCATGTGAACTTTAATAATTTAGTTACCATAAGCAAGAACAGAAGAGTAAGAGGCATTCCAAATTTCAAGAAACCTAATATAGCCATGTGTAAACAATGTCAAATTGAAAAAATCGTAAAAAGTAGTTTCAAAAGTAAGAATTACTATAAAAAAGAAGTGTTGGAAGTAGTTCATACACATATTTGTTGACCAATAGGTGCAAAGAGCTATTATGGAAATAAGTATTTCATTTTGTTTATTGGGTATGTGCAAGATCATGGTGTGCCAAAAAGTGGCGATTTGAAAACAATTAAAATAATTATTGAAAACAATTAATATCTTTATAATGTCTACTATATCTTTTGATACCAAACCTATATGGTCAACTTTAAAAACATCCTTAAAATGTGCTTTTGGCTTGTTTTTATGTGGTTTTTACTTCAAATATGTAGCTAACAATTTTTTTTCACCAATTTTTTTTGAAATGAAAGGGGTTCTGTAAGAGTGTTTATTTTTCCATAAATGTAAGGTTTGTCAAATTATGAGTTTAGTAAGCAATTATTACTTATTTTATAATGGAGTTACATATAAAGTGTTGACTAAGACACTACTTGAAAAACAACTATAACTTTCAAATGGTATGATATTTTTTAAATCCAAAAGATGGATCACATTCTATGTTTCTTCTACTATAAGGGAAAAAAATGAAACTTTGAATTTTTCAAAGTTTTGAATTAGTTAAGATAGTCAAACATGAGATTTTTTTAATTCTAAAAATACTAAAGTCAAAAATAAATTATTTATTATTTATTTAGAATAAAAATATCCAAAAAAATGTGTCACATCCAGGAATGAGTCTACTACTTATATCTAGAATATTATTAAAAATTATTATCATTTGATTTTGATTAAGGTAGTCAGACATACGTCTACTTCTTATTTTTGTTCTAAATTTTTTGTAATATTGCATTAAAATTCTAAATTTTCACCAACCAATTTTTATTTTTTTGATATTAGTCCTAGTAGTTTAGAAACTAGATTCAATTTTCTAGTGATTCTTTTCTCTCAACTTTTTGATTAAAAGTTAATAACAAGTAGAAAATTGTACGTCAAGTTGACATAACCCTAATTTTTTAAATTTTTTTTAATTTCCATTTAAGAGCATAGTTTTGTTGACCATGATCATGTACATACTTGAGGATTAATCTAGAAGGATGATAGTAATGTTTGTGAAAGAAAAAATTGAATCTTTTCAAAAGTTTAAATGGTATTTGGCTAGAGCTGAGAAAGAAATATGAAAGAACCAACAATGCTTAAGGTTATATAGAGGAGGAGAATTCATCTCTAATGAATTCAATGAGTTTTGCAATGAAAAGGGAATTAAAAGACAAGTATCAACACTTGATACACCTCAACAAAATGGGATATCAGAAAAAAATAATTTATCCATTATGGATTATGCAAGAATTTCAATGATTGAGAAGAATGTTGTAACCAAATACTAGAAATAAAAAATCATCAAAATAGTTCATACCGTGAACCAAGTTAAACTAAAGAAAAGTGAAAATCAAATACCTTATGAATTATGGTATGGTTATAGACCTAATGTTTCTTATTTCAAAGTATTTGGAATAAAATGTTATATCCTAAAAGAGGTAAGGAAAGGAAAAATTTATGTGAAAAGTGATGAAGGCATATTCCTAGGCTACTCCAATAGGAGAAAAGTATAAAAATGTTTGAATCTTTCTAGTAACAAAATTATAGAGAGTATACATGTAAAGATTGATGAATTTCTAGAAAGAAGTGAAGAAACAAGCAACAAGGAACCTAAGGACTATAGAAAACTTTTTACTGTGAACTTGAGACTTTACCTAAGTCACAAGAAATTATAGTCTGGCAACAAAAACGTATACCACACTAGACAGTCTACATACTTGTGAGTCTTGTGTGCTCTTTTCCTCTTCCATAATTTTCCATAATAACTTTCTTATGGTGTGCATCACTTGTGCACTCAAGAATCAAATTAAGTTTAGATTTAAGATCATTTAAACATTTTGCTTCAGCTTCAGCTTCAAGCCTATTTTCCTAGCCATCCCACTAGAACACACTTTTCTTTTTTCTCTTTTTAGAACCTTATTCTCTACTAAGCCCATATTACCAAGAAATTTATTAGTGATAAAATCAATTTGACCTTCTTCAATCTCTGATCTAGCCTTACCTTTTCTTTGATAACAATTGTAAATATCTAATGAGAAAAGAAACCTCATTGAACACAATTGAAGGAGACAAAATAAAAGAACATAATATGTATCATGGTTCAAAAAACTTGCATGTGTCCACACTAAATCAAGGAATCAATTATATTATTGAAATATTTGATTGCAGATATTGGTAACTTATTGATAAGAATCATGTATGAAATACTAAACTTTGTGAGTTACCTTTCAAATAAGAGGAATAGGTTTAAAAATACTCACAACTAACTCATTCATATGTAACAAAAAGAGTTAATATACATACATAAACTATTTATCCATGCATGTCCTCTCACCAAGGATCTTTTCCATATTCTCAATAACTATTTCATTAGGTAATCTATTATGTTAATTTTCCGCTATATTCAAATAAGAATGATCCTAGAATTCACTTAACCAATCTCATTAGAGACATAATCACATGTTATTCATATTTAGAGAAAATATTAAATACTATTTCTTCTTGCATTAACATATAAACATCCTCCCAACCAAAATACTCTAATATAAATTTAATATCAATAGAAAATAATAAAACTTAATAAAAATTTATTAAGAGATCAACATAATAAATTTTATTACAAGATAAAATCATATAGATAATAACAAGCTTATAGAATTATCTTTTAGTGTGAGTGATAGAATTACATAATTATAAAGAATTGTGTGGTATAAAATACATGTTGTCTTCTTTATTATTTACATGAAGTAATTTTGATCATTATGACATAAAATAATAACTATAAATTTTAGAAAGTTATATCCTAAAATGTTGATTTTATGATTCAATAAAATTATTATTAGAAGGTAGACCAAAGTGTTAACATGATAATAACATGTAATTGTTAGTAGATTCTAAATTGTTAATGCTGTGAGGTGTAACATTTTGACATATGGGTGGATGAGCTATAAATATGTAATAAGAAAAAGAAAAAAAATAATACATAAACATAGAAGACAAAACACAATGACACAATATTTCTTCTTGTTTCATCCACACATAAGCATGAAACCAAGTGTATCGCTGAAATATGTGATACGTATTTCATCAACTACACAAGTTATTTATAGAAAGTTCTTCTAATAGAAAGAAACATGAGGAAATGAATGATCATCTGATTGTTGAAATTTATCACCAACATTCTCTCCCATGAAGTCCAATTGGTACAACTAAGTAGCATAACATCCTATGCTTCCTATTTTGAATCTTAAAGAAGATCGAGTCTTTGAGAAAATCTCAAGATCGTCACACTTTTCTTTAGGAAACTATGAATAAGTATTCTCCACATAAGATCAGAGTTATCAAAATCTTCTCTTCTAATTGTTCCAAATTTGATGGTTGTGCATGGTTGGAGCACATTAGTCTCAATCCATCCCACAAGCGTAATTCCAATGTCACCACTGACTGCCTTGCAGGTAATCGACAATTATGACACAAATATCTTTGACTGATCTTGGGGATCAAACTCCCCTACTTGATCACAAAATGGGCAATCAAGACGATAGTTTCCTTCTTTTCCAATGGGATAATTGACTTTATCTTCATACTTAAAAGTGTGGGCATTACATAAGATGCAATAAGTTTGAATATTTTCTTTACCTTGATAAGATAAAAGTTACCATTTCCTATTATGGAGAGATGGGGATGGTATCAAAAGCATTGGATATCAACCCCGGCTAGCTCGCAAGCATAAAAAATTATAAAATCCTTGGGGATTTTGACTTTGTATCCATCCAAAGTTAAGTCAATTGCCTCATTTGGCTTTAAAAATGTCACCCTCTGTCCTCCCACAGGCTTATCTACTTTGGCTTCAGTCTACAAGTTCACCTGGTTACATCCATAGTTTTTCTATTGTTCTCGATCAGAATGGACATCCAATTCAGCCTTTTGTGTCTGTACACAGTTATAAGAAACTTGCCCTATAATGACATGGCATGGAGGAGCGTCCACATACAAAAACTATATGTCATATTGAAATGCATGAGCTTGGAAGGAATAGTCTACCTACGAGTGAGGCTCATGCATGGATTCCACATCACTCGGATAACGAGCTATGGAATGATGTGGAGAACGGAACACGCTATGCCCACATTCTGTTGTCTGCACTTTATTAGTGTTGTGTAAATCAATTTAATGTGAATTAATGTGCTCAAATTGCCGAGTCTGATCAATCCCATGCTTATTATCTATCACATATAATCAGAACTTGGAACTTGATGTTTGCATTTCCCCTTCTCAAATGACCCAAAACTATCTGTTTTGCCTTCGCCTTCTCGCAGAGTTGTCCAAGTTGCATTTCCTGTAACTACTAATACTTGTTCCATGTTCCACTAACATCTCTTTTTTCATATTCCCAGCAGCTATATCAATATGGTTGCTTCTTATACGGCTGGCACGATGGTTTTTTTTTATGGTCTTCTCTTCTATTTTTTCCTCTAACGATGACTTATGCACAAGAATTTTAACCCTTTCCATGTCATAGGCTACTTTATTGGTAGGGTTAAATGGAGGAAAGAAACATAATAAGACATAATTGATGAAGACAACGTACAATCTGCACATATAAGCTTTGGAGGTAAAGATTCTATTTTTACATCATTTTACATCATGAATAGCTAACTTATGTGTGAAATATACTTTATTTGAATCAAATACATGAATTAATACACAGTTTTTAAAATAATTATTTTTTCCAATTGTATTTCAGGTGCATCTATATTATTGCTGTAATATTTGGGCCAGCTACCTCCTGTCAATGATAGAGCAGCATATGACAGCAATAAATGGGCAAAGTTTCTATGGTAAAAATTGAAGACTGTTGTCACATTAGATAAGATATTCAGACAAGATGGGGAAGATATTGAGCAACAAGGATTTCGACAAGTTTTGATGAATCTAAGAGATGCAAACCCACAAATTGATGATTGAAGGTTGCTAATCTCAAGGACCCCCATCAACGTAGATGTTGCAACAAATTTTGAATTTAATAATGCTGTCCATTTGTTCTCAACAAATGAAAATGTTCACGCTCATAATAAAAAAATGCTACATTCATTAAAGCATCTTGTTGCATGTTGTGTTGCATCAAAGGGATGTACTATCAATACAATAGATGATTGTTCAAATGATGACCTTGATCTTGAGTTGTTAATCTGTAAGGATTCAAGGGTCATGCTAACTTCAAATCTATGGATAGAGGCACGTCTTGTAAATGTGGCTCTTGGATACATTCAAAAAATTGTCTACAAGCAAGGTATTGCTCTGCCTGAGCCTCAAACATATGTGATGGTTGTGTTTGACAGTTATTTAGGACTACCACTCAAAGATTATAATTCAAAGATAATTCCAATACCACCAATAGAGAAGGGTAGAACACTTCAATTGCCATTGAGGTTGGCATGGGCATTGACTATTCACAAATCTCAAGGATTGATTCTTCCCAAAGCAACAATTGATATAGGACCAAGAGAAAGAGCAAGATTAACATTTTTGGTAGTTTCACGTGTAAAATCTCTCATGTGTTTGTGAATAATACCTTCTTTCACATATGATTGTTTTGAGAAAATGAAAAAGGGTAGATGAATTTCCAAGTGCAGGGACGAAGAAAATAGACTTAAGCACCTTGAACATAGTCGATGTGATATGTTATTCTTAAATGTTATGTCCGTAGAAGTCTTTTTGGACACATTAGTATTTTTTTTGTAACACTTCCTACTATATTCCATGTTTTAAAAATGTCGCTATTATGCAATGATAACTGATAAAAACTATCTTGATTTTAATTTATTCTATTTTGAGCAAGCCAATCTTTTTTAAATATTTTATTTTTATAGATTTTAATTAATTGTAGTGATGTATTAAGTAATAATTATATCTTACCTAATTGTAGTGATGTTTTAAGTAATAATTGTACTGATTCATTGAGTAATATCAGTTTATGTTTACAAATTATATTTACTTTTCTTCAATATCTCTTAATTATTTGATGACAATATTATGGATAACGTTTCTTTATTTAAACTATTAAACAAATGATTCATTATATAATTTCAAAGAAAAAATCAATGAATATAATTTACTTATTCTAATTATCCTCCAATATTAATTTGATTTTGTTTCATACATTTAAAATTAGTGAACTTAACTTTTTTTGATATGGTACGGTAAAATAATATAATTATTGAAAAAAATATATATTTCTATTCACTTTATATGGTCTATATGCAAGTATAAGTACTCAATTTAATTTGTGTGTTTTATATTTGATTATATTTTATAATGGTTTTATATGTATTTATATTGATATTTGTTTAAAATTTTGCAGCATATCATTTGAGCTATGGATTCTTCAGTTCGAGAGTCAAATATCATTGTTATAAGTCCTATTGCTTCTGTGACCTCAAATCATTTTTTTGAGATTGATTTAGATAAATGTAAGTGAATAATCCAGGAATCGTGCTCACATATAATCAAAGTTTTGGAGAATAATGCATTGTCAATTGATACTGTTGATGAACTAAAAATAATGTAAATGATGGATGTTGCCAAAGTTATGCATGATACATCTGCAAAAATAGATGCATTTCCATAAACGATGAAATAAGTCTACTACGATCATTACTCTAATAAAGGTCGCAACACCATCCATATCAATGAGAAATATGTGATGCTGCTACAACATTATGGAGAAATGTTCTTTTCCTAGTTTCTTCTCATATTTCCTATACTTCATCTAAATACTTCTACTTGAGCTTATATTTCCTATTTCATCTATGTAAGTTTTATGAACAACAACATGAATAAGTTATTTTCGCTATCCAAGTCATGGATACATATTTTTTATTCCATCTATGTGAGTTTTATGAACAAATTTTTTTTAAAAAAAATTCCACTCTTGAAATGATGTTTAAAGGTATTCTTATAATATTTGATGTTACATTTTCTATGCATAATCATCAACACTCATAATAATATTTATAAAATTGATACTAACATTGATATGTATATTATGTATAAAATTTATGCTCTCATTGATATATTAGATGCTATATCATATATGCACAATCATCAAAACTAATAATAATATATAAAATTGAGCTATTTGTATGCATTATCATCAAATTTAATACCAATAAATATAAAATTGATACTGACCCTTTAAAATTTGACTTTTTTCTTATTTCATTTAAAAATAATTATTTAAATACATTATGCCAACTTTTATTTTAATATTTATTAATAATTAAAATTATTTATTTTAATAATTAATTAAACTTAATAAATGAGAATAATATTTTTAAAAAATAATAAAATAAACAAATATAATATATTTAAACAAATAACATTATTAGTTGTGAGCTGCATCTGCTACTAGCTTATATATATTTTTAATATATATAAAAAAGATGAGAGTTATCCTTCTATAGGCACCTATTTTGATAATCTAACTCACTAAAATAGGCACCTCGAAAAGGATAACTATTAATGTGTAGATTAGTCAAACATAAATTATAATGATCTTAATGAATATGTAATTTTTTATGTTATTTTTACATATGTTTAGATATTAAAATAGAATCATACATACATACATACATATACATATACATATATATATATGTTGATTTCATATTATAAACATATTTCAATATATTTAAATCGGTAACCTTGCTAACTTAACTAATCGACTGCATTAAATTAATGTTAGTTTACTATTGTCATTGGTTATAACATAAGTATCAAGGGTGACTTTGAGTCATGCCTATCGGTCATGACTCACTATTTTCCCTTAATCATATTTGTATAACCTTAACCCAATTGACTAATACATAAGTCTTCAGTGTTTTTCAGTGGATTCATTTTAATGAAATTCTCTCTACATTCATTAATAACATCTCAACATTATATATCAATATTATATTGAAATAATTCAAAATAGTATTTACTTACAGTCTGATAATTGAACATGGTACTTAGAATAGGTTTAAAGAAGTGATCCTAAAATTATACTTTAATCAAATAATACTTAAAATGGTGAATGGGATGAGGTTGGAAGACAGATTAGAAAGTAACTTAGATTTTGTAGGTTGGATATTAGGATCAAAACTTATACTAAAATAACATGGTCTAAATAAGTTTATTAAAAGTTCTAACCCACCTCCTAAAGGAATTAATGAACTAGAAAAATGGGAGAGTGACAACAATAAAGTTATGAAACTCATTGTGGATAGTGTTAAAACTCATCTTCTACCTATAATCTCAGAACTGGACACTGCACATTGAGATGTGCAATGCTCTTGAAATATGTTTGAGATAAATAATGTTGATAAGTAGGAGATAATTTCCAGAGCTAGTCAAATTGTGATATTGCTATCAGGATTTAACTGTGTGATTTTGAGTCAAACTCATCGACCCATGTTTCATGAGTAGTGATTCAACATGAATCCATCTCTCATGAGAATAAATGGAACACTTAGCGCACTCATTGGATCTAGGTGATGCTCATAGGGGTGAAGCACTAGGACTTCCTGACACTACTCATGAAACATGGGTCAATGAGTTTGACTCAAAATCACATAGTTAAATCCTGATAGCAATATCAAAATAAATAATGTTGTTCAGATCATCACATTAAAGGATAGAATGTCAAATATTAAAATGAATAAAGGAGAGAAAATTTCCTCTTACTTTATGAGAATAAGTGGACTTCAAAATCAACTCTCTTCCATAGGACACATCTATGATGTAAAGGAGTTAACAGTAATGGCTCTGAAAGGCCTTCCATCATCATGGGACACCTTCATACAAGGGGTCTTATCTCGGTCAAAACTATCTAAATTTGAAAGGCTTAAAGTGAACTATATACAAGAAGAGTGTATGCAATTAGCTTGAGCTCAAATTGTTTCCTCCTCAAAAGATGATTTACAAGTTCTCTCCACACAAGTAAATAAGAAGAAAAGAAAAGTCAAAAGAAAAAGGAAGCCATCTTACTTCTCCAAAATAATTTTTTTTAGATGTGATAAAATTGGACATCCAACATCTAGATGTCTTGATAGAATTAAGCCACAAGCTTCATTTGCAAGCACTCAAAAATCAAATGGAAATTCTAAACACAATTCTTTCTATTTAGCACTCTCCAGTGAAGTATCAACCAGATCAAGTACTTGGGTAATTGATAGTAGAACCTCTTGACATATTATAGGTTTTAAAGGACAATTAGACTCTATAAAGGAAGACTATGTTGATGAAGTAACCATTGGAGATGATAAAACCTATCTTGTAATGGAAATAGGAACATGTACTATTCATCTAAATTCAGTTAGAACAATTGAACTTACTAAGGTACTATATGTACCTAGTATAAAAAGAAAATTGCTATCTATCTCTACTCTTGAAGATGAAGGATTTAGAGTTACGTTCATGGAAGGGAATGTCTTAGCTTGGCTTAAGAATTCTAACATTAAAAAAAACATACAAGATTGGCTCCAGACATGGATGTCTTTATCAGATTAACTCTCTCACTCATTAAGCTCTAATTCATGATTCTTTCAAAGAAAATGAAATCTAGCACATGAGGCTAGGTCATCTTCATATTTAGAGGACTACCTGCTCTACAAAAAATGGTAATAGGTTTACCTAAACTTAATCCATACCATGAAGGAACATGTAAAGGTTTTGCTCTAGGGAAGAATATTAAAACTACATTCCAAAATAGTCAAACCAAATCCAAAGAAATTCTAGAACTTATTCACTCAGACTTATGTGTTCATATGTCAGTCCCTTCCATAGGAGGTCTCTATACTATATCATATTTGTTGATGATTTTTCTAGGAAAACTTGGATCTATTTTCTTAGAAGTAAATAATTTGAAGAAATCCTTACAAATTTCAAGAGTTTAAAGCCCTTGTAGAAAAAAAATAAAAGTCTTAAGAACAGACAATGGTAAAGAAGACATTTTTGATATCTTTCTAAATTATTGTAAAAAAACATTTAGATCAAGAGGGAGTGTTCTATTCCTTATAATCCTCAACCAAATGGAATAGCTAAGAGAAAGAATAGATCTATAATTCATTCTACTAAGGAAAATCTTCATGATCAAAATCTTGAAGTTTCTTCATTGAGAATCTTCAAATACTACTATTTTCCTTCAAAATATATGTCCTCACTCTCATCTTGAATTCAAAACCCTGAAGAGGAATTTATCAAAAAGAAACCTAATCTTAAACGCCTGAAAATTTTTGGCTGCCCTGTCTATGTACATATTCCTAAAGACAAGAGAACCAAAATAGAGCCCTCAGGGAAGAAAGGAATCCTTGTAAGCTATGGTGAAACTTCCAAAGCTTATTGTATATATATCCCTAGACAAAGAAATATTGAACTAAGTCAAGATATAATATTTGATGAAGATTTGGCCTACAAAAGATCTAAAGATGAAAATGGATAAAATCTAGAAGGAACCCTAGAAGAAACTTTAGAAGAACAAAACTTTGATAATGAGAGGGAGTCTCTAATGGGGGAAGATAAATCAATTGAACCCATAGAAATTACTCACATCTTAGAGGAAAAGTAAAGACCACTATTGGCCAGAAAGCTAATTGAAGAAAATAATTCCATTCCCTCAAATTTCATTAGAGAAAGAAAATGTCCTAACATATACTCAAGTTAAATTGCATTAATGAGTGAAATATCCAAATTTCAAATATTTGATGTAAAAGAAGAAATAAAAAATCAACATTGGAAAGATGCCATGATAGAAGAATATAACTATAGTTAAGAATGATGTTTGGGATATTGTTGCTAGACCCAAATAAAAACTAGTTGTCCCCTCAAAATGGCTATTTAAAATTAAACATGATG